>JADLZK010004102.1:0-94295 GCA_015847255.1 Hyparrhenia diplandra
AACACATGGCCATCATTCCCACAATAATTTGACTTCTTATTCTTGGAGTCAAACTCTTTAACCAATATAACCAAACATATGGGAAGTGCTCTTGGCTTGTGAATGTTAAACGTAATAAAAATCATGTTCCAAACAAATCTTACCACACGAACAAAAAAAAAAAAAAAAGAGGTGTTGGATGTTTTCTTCCAAACCAAAAGTCACATTTGGAATTCCCTTTCCACCTTCGTTTCACTAGATTATCCTTTGTAAGGATTACCCCTTTTTAAGCACCATAGGAAAATTTTAATTTCAATAGTATTCTATAGCTTTCCAGAACAAATGCTACCACCTCTAGGAACAGTGAATGAGACCGATCGAATAGCACTTTTCAGAACAACGCAGCAGCCAGCAGCGTGACTTTGCATACACAATTAGGTAGGATTGCCAGAAGGGCCCATCTTTGTTCGTGAAAGGAGGAAGTCTACTGCTCAAATAGAGGTTAAGGGTCATAAGTCAAGAAAAAACGCCAGAGACAGAGGCACAAAGCCCTCGCGGCGACCTTTTTATTGAGTTTTTCTCATGCTTGTTGGTAAAAGAAAAAAAAAATCTGGAGGCACAGGTTCGTAAAAAGAAAGTCATGTAGTTTTTCTAGATACAAATGGACAATCCAATGAAACGACCTTGTATCAGTGTTGAGTAGGGTTGTTGACTTTGCTGATAGCTGACTACTATATTGCCTATTGCAATGTGGAACAAGCTCAAGTATAGGACTATAGGTCAGAGCACACAACAATAAGGGAGGCTCAAGTATCATTTTGTCAGCTCTGGGGCTCCATTCATACATGCATAGCTGCAGCCTCCGTGCATGCATCAGGGAGATAGGCTACCATAAACACGTAGTACTGTACCAGAACAGGTGTATCCTTTTAGTTTTTTTTTTTTTCCTTCTCTATTTACTGGCAGAAAATTAAGAATCTGCCTAGAAAGGAAAAGGAGAGAAAAGTCTGTGATTGGTCGCTCTTGCAATCCTTTCTTTCTTAACGCTGATTTACATATATAATATTATCCCAGGCACATGTGTCACCTCAAGGAAAACAACATATAATTTCTCCACTGCCACTATTCATCGAACTCGAACCACAACTGAAAAGTCGATGCCTGCTCAGCTATGGTCTGCAAATTTCCTCGATAAACAAGTGGCCCGGCCCGACGATACATGTTCACACGCAAGCCAACCCTCACATGCATGTTAGTGTCTTAGTTTATGAGATGAGAAAAACAAAGATTTTTTAAAGCACGCTGTGGGTGTTGCTGGCATAACCCGACAAGCGTTACCAGCAGTAGATGGCCGTCGAATTGCTTTTAAAATCTTCTTCAGTATCCTGCCACAGAATGCTAAACTGAGATACTGCATATCTTCAAAACGTTCTTATACCTTGACTCTTCACATGTTAATATGCACTAAATTAATCTGCCATATCACTCGGTGACGGAGTTCTTGGTTGGGCACTAAATCTGCCATTTTGCAACGCCGTTAGCTCATTGGTGCTGTGGTTCGACTACCGTCTCTCCTCTTTGTGTAATAAAACTCTATTCTACTTAATGAAAAATGCGCTTGTTCGCGTTGTGGTTACTACATATATATAATGCGTTTGTGGACTTTGACACTAACACTGGCTTAACAAAACAAAAGGTTATACCTCATTTCCAAAAAGGTTTATGTTATTATATTTTTATTTTAAAGTCTTTGTTATCATATACATACCATAAAACTTCTTTACATGCAACAGACGTTATATATGTTGTTGTTCCAAAAAAATTAAAACTAGCTTAGGCAAACAAAACCGATTTTTCCATAATCAACCCAGGTTTGCCCTCTTTTGGTGATTTTTAGGTGTCAACATTTACTACGGCGTGTTGGCATTATTGATTAGGCTTAGTTGGTTACTCCTCTCTAATGAAGAGGTTTGGCGATGGTCACTCATAGTTATTTATGCGCGTGGATGGTTGTTTTGACGCATTGTCTCTTGTGGCAAATGGTATGTTTGTCTAGCCAGCTCACTTTGCCTCGCTAGGCAAGGCCATGCTTGCCAACTGTGGTGAGCATTTTCGACTTGTTTGGCGACAAAAATTTTGGACAACACAATAAACAAGACTGCCAACAAGCCAACTAAACTAAACGGTGTGTCTTGATACACTCCCAAGAAAAACAAGGTACAACAAGACATCGAAATGCCCCCCACGTATCAAGGAACTTCTTTAGTAGAGAACTTCCTTATTCACTCCATTCAAATTATAAGTGTTTTGATTTTTCTACATACATTGTTTACATTATGAACTAGACATAGTGTGTATCTAAAATTCTAAATGCATAGCAAAACCTATGTATTTAAAAACACCAACATATTTTTCTACATACATTTTTTCGTCTTCGGATCTTCCAATAGAACGAGGGATGTAATGTAATATACTTTTTTTTTTGTTAAAATAAAATAATCGTTCAACACTCAAATGATTTGCAAACTTACCTATAGCTATTGACTTTTGAACGGAACTGGAATTGCGATAACATTTGTTTGCTGTTGAGTTTCCATGGTACCCGCACCTTCTCCGCGTTTCACTGTCGAAAGCATTTAAACGTCTCGCTGTCCAACGCCTCACATTTCTCTCGCCCCAAAGCACGCAAGGAACCAACCAAACAGACAGAGACAGCGGAGGAGGAAGACGAGGGGCCGCCGCCGCCGCGCGCGCGCTGAGCGAGCAGACACCCGCCCCGCTCCCCTCCTCCATCGACCTGCTCTTCTTTACCCCTACCCAATCCGCTCCCACCGCTGCTGCCCGGCCTTGTCAATTCTTTCTCCCTCTCGGGGTCGGGGCGGCGGATTCCGACGAGCTAGCGCGATCGCACACACGGCGCGCGTATTCTTCTCCCCCCGTCCTAGTCCCATGTGCAGGTGACCAGGTGAGCGATTGAAGCAGGGTTGTTTGTTGTTTTCTTCTTGGGAGGGAACTGGGAGCGGGATTCGTTCGTTGGGGTGGGTGCGGAGAAGCAAGCAGGGATAGCGGACGGGTCGGTAACGCCATTGACAGCGATTGCGTGGACGGTGAAGGTTGGTTGGGTAGTGGGTGGTTACAGCGAGGGACGGGGAGAGGGAGGGAAGGGAGGACCACCGGCGAAAAATGTTTGCTGCCATGGATGCCTGATCGACTTCCTCGGCGGCGTTGTTGCTTCCGGGCCTGCAAGCTCACGTGCCCTCTTACTTTGTGGATGCTTTTGCAGAGCAGGCGCAGCGGCGTCTCCGAGCATCAGAAGCGGCGCCATGCACTGCTTCCGTTTCGCGAGCTGGGAGCGGGAGGCCGACGAGCGGCGCGGCGGGGCGGCAGCGGCAGCGACGACGGGACGGTCGCTGTCGGCGCGGTCCAACAGCAGCACGACGTCGACAGACCGCGACGTGCGGCGGTCGGCGTCCGAGTGCTCCCTGAACGCGTCGGAGCTCAGCAGCGCGGGGTCGCTGGGCCGGAGCCGGCAGCTGTCGTCGTCGTCGTCGCAGCGGCCGCCGCCGCCCTGCAACACGCTGCGCGTCTTCACGTTCCAGGAGCTCAAGGCGGCGACCCGCGGGTTCAGCCGCGCGCTCATGCTCGGCGAGGGCGGCTTCGGCTGCGTCTACCGGGGCACCATCCGGAGCGGCGCGCTGGACGAGCCGCGCCGGAGCATGGACGTCGCCGTCAAGCAGCTCGGCCGCAAGGGCCTGCAGGGCCACAAGGAGTGGATGACGGAGGTGAACGTGCTCGGGGTGGTGGATCACGCCAACCTCGTCAAGCTCATCGGCTACTGCGCCGAGGACGACGAGAGGGGGATGCAGCTGCTGCTCGTCTACGAGTTCATGCCCAACGGCAGCCTGGCCGACCATCTCTCCTCTCCAGGTCGCCGAGGCCGGCGTCGTGGGCGATGAGGCTCAGGGTGGCGCTTGACACGGCTCGAGGCTTGAAGTATCTCCATGAAGAATCCCAAGTCAAGGTACGCTTCCGTCACCTCTGACGTTCTTCATGAGCATGTTTATTAAGTTTAAAAAATTTCTGTTTCAGATAATATTTCGCGATCTCAAGCCTTCCAACATTCTTCTCGACGACAACTGGAACGCCAAACTGTCAGACTTTGGCTTGGCGAGATTAGGACCGCAAGAAGGAAGCCATGTCTCCACAGCGGTAAGCAACAAACAATCTTCTTCGCACAATGTACAGAATATGCACTGTTCTTAGTAGCTTCTGGCACACTGATTGATCTCAAAGACAGCTTCTCACGTTCCTCCTGGTACCTGCAACCAAGTAGGCAACCCAAGGACGGCTAGAACACACAATCATGCATTCTACAATGCATTCTGATCCGGTCAAGCAACTGGTGCACGTGCTCGAAAAAATTCAAATATTGGTGGCCTCGTGCCCGTGGAAACAAAGGGCTCACCAGGAAATCAAAGTAGAAAAGTAACACAAATGCAGCCAGGCACTTTCGGTTATTTTGCACGCTACTTGCCGAAAGTCACCTGACCAAACCTTTCTGGTCAGTTACAACCAGCTAGCTTTCTGGGAGCTTTCCAGTTCTCGACACTTTACCACATTGATTCTAAATTCTGCATCAATCAATAGTGGTATATCCAAACATAATTTTTGTAACCCATGGATATCAACCTCTGTTTAAAGCTTCAAGTTATTAAAAATACTGGTATTGTATATCAAACAGGTGGTGGGGACAATTGGATATGCAGCTCCTGAATACATCCACACAGGACGCCTCAGCACCAAGAATGATATATGGAGTTTCGGCGTCGTGCTCCTTGAGCTCCTTACAGGCCGGCGACCTCTGGACCGGAACAGGCCGAGAGGCGAGCAAAATCTCGTGGACTGGATGAAGCCCTACTCTTCCGACGCCAAGAAGCTTGGGACTGTAATAGATCCAAGGCTTCAAGGGAACTACAGCTTAAAATCAGCTGCCCAGCTTGCGTCGGTGGCAAATAAGTGCCTGGTGCGCCACGCCAGGTACCGTCCCAAGATGAGCGAGGTACTGGAGATGGTGCAGAAGATCGTTGAGAGCAGCGAAATTGGAACACCCGAGCATCCCCTGATCAGCAATTCATCAAAGGAATTAGTGACTGACGAAAAGAAACGGAAAGGCCTTGACTTGAAAAGAAGGATTGCAGATATTAAAGCTAGGGAAGGGAGATGGTTTGCGTGGCAAAGGTGGACGCCTAAGCTTTTGAGAACACAATGATGCGCATCATCTTGTATAGTTAGTAGCAAAAATAGCAAGTGACTTAAAAGGTCACCTGGAGTTTCCTTTTGGCAAACAAGTCACAGAGCATAACAATTGTAAACAAACGGTTTGGTACTAAATAATGGATAGGTTCACATTTTCTGGGATCACAAATAGGCTGATAGGCAATCTTCTCCACAAACTCGGAGGTTCCATGTTTTCTATTAAGTAAGCTCAAGCAGTCATTTTTTTTTTTTTTTTTTCCGTGTAGAAGGCTTATTGTACAGTTTACTTGGTTTTGTGGAGTGACTTTTGAGATGCATGATGTGCCAAATAAGAGTATTCTTCTTTGTAGTGGCATTGCTGCCCAAGTTTACAGGTGTTGCGTTTTTTTACCTGCCTGCAGAAATTCCACTTCTTTATATTAGGTACAGGTGATATGCATATCAATAGAGGGAGAACATGTACCAAAGCGATGTAGACCAGAAATTGCTTATGCACTTCCATATAACTTGCCAGAGCATGCTCCTGAACTCCTGGCAGATTGCAAAATTGCTCCAGACATAGTTTCAGCAGCTGCTTGTGACTTATCAAAAACCACGACGAGGTTTTCAACTTGTTGCCAAATCTTTCATACAGGCAGTAGCTAAAGGTGAAGCCAGAAACTTTACCAGATGTCAATAATATCTGCCTCCTATTCAAGCGATGTACATACAGTAACCATGTTGTCATTAATTTCTCCCCAGCTTTACTGAACTCTTACAGCGGCTAGGAGAATCTCAAGACCACATCAGCATCCCATCTTTCTGCGTCTCTTCTATCAGTAGAGCATGTACAGAAATCAGAAACGGAGTTGGACACTGCTTCAGTGGACAACTGAGAAACTGAGAGCAACAGATACAGATTCACTCTGAGAAAATGATCAAACTGCCTCATGGAATTCTTGAGAGGGCCACAGGTGCAACCATCATTCTAGCAGCGTGCAAAGGTATTCTCATCTCCATTGCTATTAGATTCAGCAAGTCATAAATCTCCGCTGAGCCCCGTATGAGTCTAGTCTTGGGCAATGAACCTGGATAGCCCTCCACCAACATCAGCTTTCTTTGCTCTTGCCACCGTCTGGCAACAGCATATATATTGGAAATCATGATAGTTTCTAGCATTGTGAGTGCCCAATGATCAATATGTGGTCTGACTGAATATTTGCGCTTTAAGCAAGTGGAAGAACCTACGAGCTTCATCCACTAGACCACCATGGACACAAGGGCTCAACATAGGTATGTGATCTCATCCAACGCAACCCCAGCACGCTGCATCTCTTGGAACATCGATTTGGTGCCATGCCATGTACCGCACAAGGTTACCGATCACAGCATTCCATATCAGAACTTTGGTGCTATCCGCGGGCACAGCGCAGAACACCTCCAGCGTCTCATGGATGGCCCCACACTTTGCATACATGTCAACGAGCAAGGATCCAAGCCTGAGGTTGAATGGTCCCTCAGGCACCGGTGCACCCTCCTCCCACGCTCGAGACGATGGCCGAGGCCCTCAGCTGCGCACGCCGGCCGCACAGGCTCCAAGCACAATCGCCATCGTGACGTTGTTCGCCCTCACCCCAGCCCCCAGCCCCTGCCTCCATTGCCGTTCTCCATCATCTCGGACAGGAACAGCACGATCGCCTCACGGTGCTCCCCCACACATGACACACCCGCCCATCAAGGCGCTCCAGGACACCTTCCGGGCGCTCCGAGCGAGCACCTGGCATAACCATGGTTCATCGAGGAGACGAGAAGCGTGTTCCAGGAGACAAAGTTGGGCGGGGGGATTTCGTCGAATACTCGGTGGGCATGGTCCGGCAGGGCACCGGCAGCGTATAGATGGACGAGGGGAGTTGGCGACGTGGAGCCGGAGCCGGAGCGGCTGCGCATGGAACGCGGCCGTGAGGTGAGGGAGGCGGAGGACAGGCACGCCGGCGGCGCGGGCAAGGAAGAATGGGAAGGTGTCGGCCCCTTGGCCACCGGCGATCGACACCGAGACGTGAGGTAGACGAGATGAATCGCAGACGACGAACAACAGAGGAATCTTCCTCAGCTTGCTCGAGTTTTCATTCAATTCAAAAGCATGTCTTGCCCTCAGGCTTACAGGGGTACTTAAACGAATGGCCTATGGCCCCACATGTCATACGTGAAATAGAGATGTGCTAAAGCGCTTACACAAACCAAACGAAGAAACGTAAAGTACGCATACGCCTTCTGTGTTCACGTCTCGAGGGTCGACAGCCCCCGAAGGCGATGCTTGCCCCAAAGCGGGTGCACCAGGATAGCGAAAACGAAGAACATCATAGTCCTCCCAGGTAGCGGATGAAGCTGGGCGGGGGCGATCCCACTTGATGAATACGTGGTATGGCCTTGTTACCGCGCTTGACCAGCGGCGACGGTCGAGGATGGCTTCAGGGAACTGCTTGTGCTGCTTCAAGATCAGTCACTTGTGGAAGTTCGGTGAAGACGGGGAGTATGATCGGGGACAAAGGCCTTCAAGCGTGAAACATGGAAAACATTATGAATCTTCTTTGTCGGATGGTAAATCAAGACGGTATGCCACGTTACCCACACATTCGAGCACTTTGTAGGGTCCAAAGTACTTATAAGAGAGTTTGGGGTATGGTCGATTTGCAAGAGAAGGCGTGTATACATTTGGAGCTTGAAGACCATGTCACCACACTTTGGAACTTCACATCTGTTCTATGCTTGTCAGCCATGATTTTGATTCGATTTCGAGCCTTCTCCAGGTGTTCTTTCAGAGCTTGAAGATGCAGCTCACGGTTCTCAATCACTTCAGTTACTGATGCTGGAACTGAATCCACAGTGTAATTAGGAATGCCCAGGTTTGGTTCCACTCCATACAGGGCCTTAAAAGGAGAACAACCGATAGATGTATGGTAGCTAGAGTTATACCAGATTTGGGCCAATGACAACCATTTGTACCAAGTTTGTGGTGCATCCTGAACAGCACAACGAAGATACATTTCCATGCACTGATTCACTCTTTCGGTCTGCCCATCCGACTCAGGGTGATAGGCTGAACTGCGATTCAATTGGACCTTGTAGATGTTGAATAGTGATTTCCAAAAGTTACTAAGGAAAATAGGATCCACATCGCGATCATTTTCTTGGGAAACCCATGGAGCTTTCAATCTGATCTAAAAGAGTTGAGCAATGGATGCGGCCGGTATAGGGATGCTTGACAGGAATAAAGTGAGCATACTTGGTGAGTCTGTCGACAATGACCATAATGACACTGTGACCATGAGACTTAGGAAGTCCTTCCACAAAATCCATTGTGATCTCACTCCACACTGTATCTGGTATGGGAAGAGGTTGTAACAGACCTGCTGGAGCAGTATTGATGTGCTTGGCTTGTTGACATACAGAGCACTGTTTGATATACTCCTCCACAGACTGCCTCATGCCCTGCCAATAAAAGTGATTTTTGAGTCTGTGGTATGTAGCTCGAATACCTGAATGTCCACCCATAGGGCTGGAATGGAAAGCCTTCAATATCTTGGTTTGTATTGCTGAATTGTTACCAATCCACAGTTTTGATTTGTACAGGATAAGACCCTTGTCCAAATGATAGCCTGCTGCATTTGGACTCTGGATTGCCAACTGTTTCAGAAGAGTCTGAGCCCTAGAGTCAGTTGTGTATGTATTCAATACCTCCTGTATCCAGTCATGTTTAATGACAGAGACTGCTTGTAAACTGTTACTGTGGGATACTCTTGATAAGGCATCAGCCACCAAGTTTTCCTTGCCCTTTCTGTACTGTATTTTAAATTGCAAGCCCATGAGTCTGGCCATGGCTTTCTTCTGCATATCAGAATGCAAGTGTTGCTCTGTCAAATATGCCAAAGCTTTGTGGTCAGTGACAATCAGAAATTCTTGCCTCTGGAGATATGGCTTCCATCTCTCTACTGCCATGATTAAGGCCAAGAATTCTTTTTCATAAATAGACAAGCTCTTATGCTTCTCTGCTAAAGCTTTGCTGAGGAATGCAATGGGTTGTCCTTGTTGCATTAGAACAGCGCCAATGCCTTCTCCACAGGCATCTGTCTCAATTGTGAACTGTTTGTCAAAGTCGGGAAGTTTGAGGACGGTGTTGTAATCATTGCGACCTTTAGTTGCTCAAATGCTAATTGGGCTTGTGGTGACCATGTAAATTGCTTCATCCTTAGAATGTTTGTGAGAGGTTTGGCAATGATTCCATAATTCCTCACAAATTTCTGTAATAACCGGTTAATCCAAGGAATGCCCTTAACTCCGTAAAAGTTGTAGGTTGGGGCCATTGCTGCATAGAGGAGATCTTGCTAGGATCTGTTGCTACCCCTTTGTCAGAGATGATGTGTCCCAAATACTCCAGCTCTGGCTTTGCAAAGGAACACTTTGACATTTTGAGATAGAGGCGATTCTCAGCTGCGGTTTACGTAGGACTTGTGCGAGATGTTCACGGTGTTCTTCTATAGAGTTGCTGTAGATGAGGATATCATCCAGGAACACCAAGGCAAATTTTCTGAGGTAAGGTTGCAAGATTTGGTTCATCAAACATTGGAAAGTTGCAGGAGCATTAGTGAGGCCAAAGGGCATCACCTTAAATTGATAATGTCCCTCATGTGTTTTAAAAGCTGTCTTGCCTTCATCTTCTGGTAACATCCTTATCTGATGATACCCTGACTTCATGTCTAACTTGGTAAAATACTTAGATCCTGACAATTCATCTAAGATCTCATCTATAATTGGCAGTGGGAACCTGTTTTTGATTGTGAGGTCATTCAATTTCCTATAGTCCACACAGAAACGCCAGGTGCCATCCTTTTTCTTCACTAAGAGAACTGGACTTGCAAATGGACTGTGACTGTGAGTAATAAATCCCGACTTGAGCAGCTCTGCAACTTGGGTTTCAATCTCTGTTTTGAGTTGAGGTGAATAATGATAAGGCCTAGCATTTACTGGTAAAGACCCAGGCACCAGTGGGATAGCATGATCATAGACCCTACTGGGTGGTAATGAGGTAGGAGTTTGGAATACCTCTTGATACTGATCCAGGATCTCAGTAATGCAGTGAGGATTGGGTGCTGATTGAATGGTTGGGTTGGTTGCAATTGTTGGATTTGGTGTTACTATTGCAAAAGCCCAAGCTTCATTTCCTTTAGCAGCATTGCACAACTTTGTAGCTGATATTGGAGTAGCTTGTAGAGGGGTGGGTTTGACACCTTGTAATGTGATAGTCTGTCCCTTGTGTGGCAACTGAATTGTTTTAGAGTACCAAACAAAAACCATGGGATTATGCTGCTGAAGCCAGTCATAACCCAAGATAGCATCATAGGGTGCCATGTCAAGAACTATCATATCATTACTCATTGTATGGCCCTGAATGTACCATTGGAGGCCTTTGACTAGTGCAGAGGTTGTCAACCAATTATCATCTGCTAATTTCACTTTCCTTGGTGTCATTGGTACTGTGGGGATGTTTGCTAACTTGACAAAGTTAGAACTAACAAAGCTGTGTGAGCTTCCAGAGTCAATGAGGATCAACATCACCTTGTCCTGTACCCTGGTTTTAAGCTTCAAAGAGTTTGGCGAATCTGTACTAGAGATGGCATTCACAGACAACTGACATAGTTCTTCCTGAAGAGCATCTTCCACTGCCATATGGTTCAGCTGTTCTTCAGTAATTTCCTGTTTATCAGAATCCAACTCATTTATCACCATAGCATTAGCTTGTGGCTTGTGTTTCTTTGGGCAAACTTCATTGTGACCAGGCTCATACTTATCCCCACAAGAGAAGCACAGATTGTTTGCTCTTCTGTAATCCCTGAGCTGTCTGAGCCTATTATAGTTAGGAGCAGTTTCTTCGAGTCTTGGCCTCAGGTTTGTACTGTGGAGGTTTGATGTACTGCTGCCTAGAGTGTTTGGTCTTGGCTCTTTCCAGAGTTCTCTGCTGAACTTTAGCTATGACAAATGCTCTTTCTACTGTTGGAGGCATATGAGGTTCCACAAAGAGCCCGATGTCTTCTTTGAGGCCTTTAACATATGTTGTGGCAAAAAACAAATCATCATAGTGGCAGTTATGCATTGTAATGTTATACTGCAATGCTTGAAAGGCTTTAGTATATTCCTCCACGTTCTCAGATTGTTTTAACTCCAGTATTTCCTGCAGAGCATGTCTGAAATCATCAGCACCAAATTTGTCTTGGACCACTTGACAGAACTTGAGCCATTTTGGCATAGAATGACCCCGCTTGTATGATTGCCACCATTTGGCGACATTTCCCTCCATGTGCATAGAAGCTGCTTGTACTCATTTTCGTGTATCCGATACATGTTGAAATAACTATTGCGGTTATCAAACCAAATGTTGGGGTCAGTCCCATCAAACTTAGGAAAGCTGTATCTTGGGTAGGGTGTGATGTGGCGGTGTATCATCCCTGTGATAGTGTCTGCGGTGCCTTGGTGCTCTATGGCCTTCAGGCTTGAACTCAGGTTCCTTGCCTCCAAATTCATTTTCAAATGCAATGCTTGAAGCTTGAGATCCGCGGATGAACCGCTAGGACCGACCGCGGGATCCTTCTCTCTCAAATTGCCGCAAGGTTAGATTAGCCACGCTTTCCCATTAGCCTTTACCGTTTAGCTATGAAATTCGATGGTCAATTTGTATTCTTCAATTCCTTCTTGAGCTCGAAATTTGGACTTGGCCGATGCCCGTCATTTGCTCAAACAACAAGTCAAAGCGTCCCTGCAATATGTTCATACCGGTTGGACTCTTCCTCCGATGTCTTCGACATCTTTGTCGAGGACAAACTTGGTTTGGGGTGAAGGTTTTGGGGGTTTTGAGGGAGCCGTGATGAAAATGTGATGTAGCAAACGGTTTGATATACACCTCCCCAACAAGTTGCTACACCCGGTCGCTGACTTCGCTGAAGGTGTGGCACCACGCCGGTATTTTTTACGTAGACTTGCCCCGCAACCCTTGTGAGTGGACACCTTCCCACCAACGCCACCCTTTCGGATCACACAATCAAGCGACTTAGGGAGATTGTACACGAGGGACACGGCCCCGCAACCCTTGTCGGCTATGTAAATCGGCTAATTGCGTAAGAGAGTTTGAAGAACACCGAACAAGTTCCGTGGAGCGGGATCCGGTGGACGGATTTATGGTAGCTTTAGCCGGGTCATGTGCGGATTACTCGGACCACAATTCACGCTAAAGTGAACCCTACCGAGCCTTTTGGATTCCACGTTCTAGAGGATCGAGGAAAGCGGAACAAAGTGCGGAATCGGGGTGGGGAAATTGCCGAACACGAGATCCGCAAGCCGATTGGGTAGAAAAAGGGGGTAAATCGGGGGACTTAACCACTACGTGGAGTAGATAGGATGGCGTTACCACGGAGAAGGTGTAGCCGGTAGGTGGGAAGAGGCGTCGACGAACTTGATGTAGTTGCCGCCGCCGACGCCGCCGCTACGGATAACTAGCGAGGAGTTGGATCGCGAGGACCCGCCGCCGCCGCCCGAGGAGGGACTGGTCTTTGATACCACCTGTCGGGCCCCTTGGCCACCGGCGATCGACACCGAGGCGTGAGGTAGGCGAGATGAATCGCGGGCGACGAACAGCAGAGGAATCTTCCTCAGCTTGCTCGAGTTTTCATTCAATTCAAAAGCATGTCTTGCCCTCAGGCTTACAGGGGTACTTTAAACGAATGGCCTATGGCCCCACATGTCATACGTGAAATAGAGATGCGCTAAGCGCTTACACAAACCAAACGAAGAAACGTAAAGTACGCATACGCCTTCTGTGTTCACGTCTCCAGGGTCCTGACAGAAGGTGACGCGGGAGCAGCGGTAAGGCCATCGGCTCCAAGTCCGAACACCTCTGCAGCTCTGCTCCTGCGAAAAAAGGCAGCTCCCTCCCTGCGCCTGGATCTCGTCACGGCCCATTATTTGTCGCCTTGCATGTTCCCATCATTCTTTCTTTCTTATTATAATTTTACTATTTGCTTTTATTTTTCTTTTGTTCTTCAAGTTTTTTATTCTTCTCTTTTTTTTTTTTATCTTTGTCTTGTTTCTTTTGCTAGAATTAACAACTTCCTTGTTGCGTTATTGATTTGTTTGTAGCACAAGCAACAATGTTAATATAAAATAGAATCTATGCTCCAGTAAATTCATTTGGGCTCTCATTGTCCCATATCTTTTCCTTTCTATGACTGATGAATAGAACAAAAAAAACAGATTTGAATCAGCAACAGTTCATGCACCACTTACTATACTATTGGATGATGCAAACCATAAGCAATACCAATGTGAAATGTTCACAAAAGCTGTGTGCCTGGATGTTTGGTTGGCTGCAACGATTTGCAAACTATCAGTGTAAATTGGTAGCCAAACCTCAGCCGCAATGCAGGTACACCAACCATTACAAATGTTCGAAGTCCGATTCAAGTGTACCAACTATTCCCTACCGTTGCTAATTCATAGAACCACGGATGATGCAAATCATAAACAATGCCAATGTGAAATGTTAACAAACGCTGTATGCCTGGATGTTTGGTTGGCTTCAAACTTTGTCACACTTCCTCTAGAAATTGGCTTTGTTCACATTGACACGTGTTAATTTCTTCTAGATTAGATATTTCACACAAATACAAATAATTATCATTTTTTAAACCATACTTAAGAAAACTATTAGTGTAGGTATCAAATTGGTAGCAAAACCTCAGCAGCAATGTACACCAACCATTACAAATGTCGGATTCAAGTGGAGCAACAACTATTCCGTAGCGTTGCTAATTCATAGAATATCGGATTCAAGTGGGCCAACTACTCCCTATCAGCACCTGGCTAGTACTTCGCTTGTCACGGATCACGGACCATAAAAAGAGATTAGTGATATACTCAATGACAACATTCATTAATAAAATTGTCATGGCCCAGAAAATGACATGAAGAATATGGCATGAAAAAAGTAACCAAAAGCTGAGAAGTCCATTATCTCAGCCACGTTCCAAATGTACGAAAAATAAATATCATTGCATGACATCCGTGTCTAAGGTATGATCAGTTTTAAACAGAATGACTGACGAGACTGATATCGAACAACCCAGAACCAACCCTGAACACCTAGCTGTATAGATCGTCATCATCAGCTGCAGCACCGGCAGACGCAAACGGATCAGCTGCAGCAGCACCAGCCGTCGCCGACTGCTCCCGAAGCGGAACTCACTGCCAAACCCACGGGATTGCTGCAGTGTCTGGGCAAACGCCTGGTACTTTGCGGATATCAGCATCACTGACACTACGCCGAGCATACTTCATCGACTCCTCGAAGTGAGCCGCCTTGATCTCGGCGATCTCGTCCACTTCATCTTCCTCCATTGCCTCTGGGTTGTCCTTTCTCCGCCTTTCCCTCTCAATGTCCTGAAACCATATTTGTCGAGCAGGGAGATTTATTCAGATAAAAATCCATAGGGCAACTAAACAGCAGTGGAACCAAGCTTAACTATGAAGTTCAACTTATGATAAAAAAAAAGTTCATCATACTTCAAGACAAGATAAAAGAAGTTAACCAAAAAGTATTATAATTCTGAGCTGATCATTAGAGTCTGCTGATCCAAGCATCATCCCAAGTTAGTAGATAACTTATTTGTGACTGGAAGTACATGTAACTATCTGAACACTTCTGCTTCCTACTGACACATTGAAATCATGAAGTGACTGCTAGAATTTGTTATATTTATAACATTTGTTATTCCAAGTATTCAAACATGTAAAGAGTAATGTGGTAACTTCAGACAGCCCCCAAAGACTTGTTTGGCTGGGGTACTCGAATCCAATCCACATGCTGGGGTAGAAAATTAAACTAACTGATGGCACCTTTGTACACAAGCTGTATGTTTTGTTCATGATTAGGAATGCAGATAGCTTGTAATTCAGGAGAGTATACTAATATACTAATTTAAATTTGTACAGTACCAACTAACGTTTAGAGGAAGTTACCTTCTCAATGTTCTCTCTGATTGCATATTTGCATGCACGCTGGCAAATTTCTGTGATATCTGCACCACTGAAACCTTGCGTGTACTTAGCAAGAGCATTCAAGTCCACATCCTTCGCCACAGGGGACTTCCTAAGGCAGGCCTTGAAGATCTGGAGCCTAGACTGCTCATCAGGCAGTGGAATGTAGATCAGCTGGTCAAGACGCCCTGGCCTCAGCAGAGCAGGGTCAATGATGTCAGGCCTGTTTGTAGCACCAATAATAAACACAGTTTTCTTTGCATTCATGCCATCCATCTCTGTCAGTAGCTGATTAAGCACTCTATCAGCCGCACCTCCAGCATCACCCACACTGCTTCCTCTCTGAAAAATCGTATTGACATCTGTTAAGACATAAAACACGACACCAGAAATAATAAAGAGACAAAGTGAGGCATGTGTATAGACCTGAGTAGCAATCGAGTCAAGCTCGTCAAAGAAGAGGACACAAGGAGCAGATTGGCGAGCCTTGTCGAAAATTTCACGAACATTGGCTTCACTCTCACCAAACCACATGGTGAGCAACTCAGGACCCTTGACACTGATGAAGTTAGCCTGGCACTCATTGGCAATTGCCTTTGCCAACAAGGTCTTACCACAACCAGGAGGACCATAGAACAGAACTCCTTTGGATGGAGACATGCCAAACTTCTCGAACTTCTCCGGATGCTCCACAGGATATTGAACAGTCTGAATCAATTTTGAAAGAAATTAGCAAATTGTGGGACATAAACAATACCACGAACAGGTCAATTAGCATCTAATTACCTCCTGGAGCTCTCTCTTGACATTCTCCAGCCCACCAATATCCTCCCAAGAGACATTTGGGACTTCGACAACCTGAATCCAGAAAGCAAATTAAGCATCCCAGAACAAGAGCAGCTCACACAGATAATTATAGGCAGGTACTCACGGTTTCACGCAGAGCAGATGGGTTGCTTGTTCCAAGCGCGGTCTTGAAATGGTCATTTGTAACAGCCATCGAGTTCAATATCTCTGCATCTATGGTGTCATCCTCAAGATCTATAATGTCCATCTTCTCACGAATGCACTGAAGAGCAGCCTCGGTGCAAAGGGCAGCGAGATCAGCACCAACGTATCCATGGGTATCCTTTGAAATGAGTTCCAGATTAACCTGAAAATTTCAGAGAATGTACATCAAGAGATGCTAGAAGAGAAGATACAAATCATATTCATAATCAGTGTCAAGGGCAATGGATCAAGAATAAATTACGGTCACTTACATCTTCAGCTAGTTTCATGTTCTTAGTGTGAATGCGGAGAACCTCAAGCCGGCCAACTTCATCAGGAACTCCAATGTCAATTTCCCGGTCAAACCTTCCAAATCTTCGAAGAGCAGGATCAATGCTGTTTGGTCTGTTTGTAGCACCCATAACAATAACATGGGCACGAGATTTGAGTCCATCCATAAGAGTCAGTAGCTGTGAAACAATACGACGCTCTACTTCTCCATTGGTCTTCTCTCTCTTTGGTGCAATAGAATCAATTTCATCAATGAAAATGATAGATGGAGCATTCTTCTCTGCTTCTTCAAATGCCTTTCTCAGATTGCTCTCGCTCTCTCCTGCTAGCCGACATAATCTCTGGTCCATTGATCAGAAAGAAAAAGGCCCCAGTCTCATTTGCAACAGCACGAGCAATAAGAGTCTTTCCGAACCAGGTGGCCCATACAGCAATATGCCCTTTGGTGGCTTCACACCAATGGATTTGAAAAGCTGAGGGTGGCGTAGTGGAAGCTCGACAAGCTCTCTGATTTGAGCCATTTGCTTTCTAACTCCACCAACATCATCATAACCAACTTCATCAAGACGCTCCTCATCCTCCCTCTTAATAGGCTCCCCATCACAGAATATTTCAGTATCTGGCTTAACGATACAATATTCAGCAGGATCAGTCTCTATCACTTTGAATTCCACACTTCTCATTCCACCCCTGACAAGGAAAAGGTCTCCTTTCCTCAGGGGCCTGTATGCTTCTAGGAAGTATGCTGCACAGTTTCATAAGGGGTGTTATTAGAAAATGGTAGAACAGCGATAAGGTTTAGCATGAAATAGCAAAAAAGAATATACAAGCATATTAGTTATATAGGGAGTAAAAATGTCAGACTCCTCCATACTCAGAACTAAGTAAACCATTGACAAAAGAAGAAAAGAGAGCAGTGCTTCAGTTTAAGTAACATGTAAATTAAGTATCATGGAGCCATGCTAATGCAAAAGAATAAAAGGAAAAAAAACTAGATCAACTAAGAAATTCATAAACTCACGTTTCAAGAAGGCATCAAACAAGTTCCCTGTAATGCCTTCAACTGTATCATCAATTGGAAGAATGTGCACACGCTTCCCGTATTTCACATCCTGGCACTGATGGACAGAAACTACATCACCAAGCCTCACCCTCAGGTTCTGACGGACAACCTTGTTCATCCGAACCTTTGGCTCCTCACAGGTTTCATCCGCAAGGACAATGCAAATAGTGTCTTTCCTCTTCTTACCCTATATAAAGACAAAACATAAGGTGAGAAATAGGTCCATGGACAAATAGTAGCCATGATAAAGTTGGAACAAACTGTCACCCGCCATAACACAAAAAACTAGCCACTGGGCCATAAAGAGGCTAAAAAAAAAGATACACCAACACATATCCAATTGCTCAGTCCCTGTACACAGTACAGCCATCACATCCAAATTATCATGCTAGAACTCGCCAAAATAACAATTTTGTATGCAGCTCGTCATTTCCATCTAACAGAAATGAACACAAATCTGAATAATACTAAATAGTGTTGATTCCCTGTTCTAATGATGAACAATGAGATATATTAATTAATGCAAAAAGAGTGGTTGCATGAACAATGAGCTATTAATGCAAAAGGAGCAGTTGCATGAACAATGAGATATTAATGCACAAGGAATGGTTGCATTTGCATCTATCTAGAAAATCTGTGTATGAGAATATATTTATTTGAACATAACAAACCAAGTATATCAAAATTCTGAAGCAATAAAAGAATTCTTAGATTACTATCTATCTAGAAAATCTGTGTATATGAGAACATATTTGAACATAACAAACCAAGTATACCAAAATTCGTTACTTACTGAAGCAATAAAAGAAGTCTAGATTACTATTACCTACTGAATCAATAGTGTACAGATGCAAAATGCATAATTCTAAATTCTTCACACTACAGTAGCAAAACAGATGGACCCAAATACCCTCAGCATACTCAAATTCCAATAAATTCCAACATTAAACAGTTGAGCAATCACTTCACAGTGATAAAGCAAGGTTATTTAACAGATCTGACGGGTCGGTCACACACACAGATCGGTGAGGTTAAATCAGCTCAGCATCCCAAAGGTACTAGAACAAGCTCAGATATCAGACCTTGAGGAGCACGGTGTCGCCGCGGAAGAGCTGCAGCTTCTCCATGGTGTCAGGGTGGAGTGCGACGACGGAGTTGTCGTCGTTGGTGGCCTCATCGACGACGAGGCGGTTGGGCGACTTCTTCCTCTCCAGGATCGCCGTCGAGTAGTCCTTCTTGTTGTCCTTCCTGCACATGGCATCACCAGAAAACCAATTACCCCAAACGAATCCACCACCGAAATAGTGGGACAAACAACCCAGATCGGGTCCGGGAACCCTCAACCCTAGGAGGGGCTGAACCAGATCGGATCGGCCGGGGAGGGAGGGGAGAGAGGGAGCGACATCTTACGGATCGGAAGCGGACGCCGAAGTCTCCCCTTGGCTCGCCATGTTTGCGGCGGCGACGGCGGAAGTGGTAGGTTTCGGGTGAGGTGGTTGAACGCGAGGCGGCGTTAATTGCAGCAGCAGCCACCGGCGCGAGGTTGCGAGAGGGGTTTGGCTTTCCTTTATAACTTCTTTCTTGCAGCGGGGGTTTGGGACTCGGCTCGGCCGCGTCACCGAGTACGTCACTGACTCGAGGGACCTACGACGGTGCGCGGCCCACATGGCAGTGTAGGTTCTGGAGTCTTCTGGAGGTAGGACTTGAAGCCGGAGCCGTCGTGTGTAGGACGTCCTGACCTGTGGGGACCACGTTCATCGTGTTAACCGTGCTCGGAGTCGGAGTCCGTCGCGTGCTGGGGTGGAGAAGCGGTAGGAGAGGAACGGAAGTTTGGTATCTCGTTACGCTCTTGTATTGGAAAAAAAATAATGAAAAAAATAACGAGGACAGTGGGTAGGAAATGGAAATTGGAATCGAAAAATCCTCTATGCTGAAATCTCGTTACTATATTTTTTTTTTTTTTTTTTTTTTGACTAAAATTCAAGTTTTTATTGTTTCCTCAAGTTTCTTTTTACGCTGAAGACAGAGAGGGGAGAGAGGCGCTGACCCCTCGGGCCTGCTGGCAAGTGAAACAAGACAGCAAATGAGCATTGTGCGGGACGAGACGGCCCATATACGGCCATTCAAGGCCCATATCCGGGATCATAACACCGGACCCATATGTAACATCCCAGGCCTTTTTAGATGAAAAACTTCACATTCCAAATCTTTACATTCTAAAAATGGTTGTAAACTTTTCATCCAAATCTATACATCCTAAACTCCAAAAAGTGGCCTTGGGTGAGGGTAAATGGCTCTAAACTTTACGTCCAAATCTTTTCATTCAAAAATAAAAAAGGCATATTTAGTTCCAAAATTCCAAAAAAGTGGCTCAATTTTTAAAAAAGTTTTGGAATTTTGAAGGCATCTAAGGGCACATTTGGTATGGCTCTAGAGCCGAACTCTAGGCGGAGTCGGTGGAGCTAGCCAAACATCCCAACTCTAAAATAGACCAAAGACGTGGAGTTGTGGCGAAATTAACCACAATTGCCGCTCGTTATACACACGAACCGTTTTTCCCCATCCCCTTCTTTTCCTGTGACCCGAGCGGCCGAGCCCCCAATCCGTCGGGCTCGTTCGTGACTCGCGAGTCCGCCCTCTGTTCGCGAATCCGCTCTGCGTCACGCAGGCGCTCATACCGGCTGGCGCCGCTCCTCACCGACCAAGCCACCTCGTCGGGACTGCGCCGCCCCCTCGCTTCTCTTCCTCCCCCTCGCCTCCATCCCCAACCCGTCCCCTAGAGAAGAGGAAGATAAGAAGGTCACCTCGATCCCAAACCCTTGTTTCCATGGGCTCATTTGAGAATCATTTGTAGAGGTGGCTCTATATTGAGCCGCCTCTAAAAAAGTGTGTTGTTGCTACAAATTGTTCTCGTAGTAGTGAGCTGTTGGTTGGTTGGTGTGTGCGTCCTCACGGCCCCACGAGCTAGGCCCGAAAGAAACAAAAATGATTCTCGTTTCCTACATCCAGGCTCATTAGGGCTTTCATGCATGCCACTAGCCATATTGCCCTGCTGCTGCATCCTGCATGTATCCAAGCAAGCAGATCATTCACCATGGAGCTTCATCTCGACCTATAGTGCTTGTCAGAATCACCTTACTAATCCCACCTATAATAATATGCGATCTATACTCCCTCCATCATTAAAATATCATTTTAGATCTAAATTAAGTCAATTTCTTAAATTTAACAAGGTTTATAAAACTTATAGCGATATGTGTATCCATAAATATATTTATTATTTTATTTATTTTTTGAAAGCATGCGTAGCACGTAAATGAAGTTGGAAAATACAAAGGACTCACCAAGTAATCCATAGATTATTGATGAACCCAAGAAACGGAAGGGGGTAGAGCGGACCCTCCACCTAACAAGCCCAAAGTGAACCTATTACAAGAGAAACCTCGACACTTTGGTAACTAGTAGCGAATAGGGCCACCGACAATACTTGGCGACAAAGCATCCACTGGAAATCCCGACGGCAAATCATCCGCCAACGAGCAAGGGCGGCAAAGCATCCGTCATCGAACCGAACGGGCGGCAAATCATCCGCCAACGAACCAACACTTTCGTCACTCCCGGCAGCTCAAAAGCGCCTGAGAGGAGGCCAACGACACGAAGTTGGTGGCAAAGCATCCACCGGAACTACAAGAGCACCTCAGTAGCAAAGCATCTGCCGGAACACCACGACGATGACCGGAACATCCATTAGCTAGCTAAACCCAAAGGAGGAGGAACGTGAAGCACACATAGGTACAACAGAGAGTGACATGACCCGAGTGACCACGGAGGAGGAGCAACGCGTCGTAGAGAAATGAACCCGGCGCCGACGACTAGGGCATGGGGCTCGAAGACGACACCTTCAAGAAGGGAGAGACGTCAAATGGCGTCGCCATCGTCCGCCCGACCGCGTTGGTGAAGCTTTCCCGGAGCTCCATGGGCGAAGTCACCAATTGGACGGCGAGTCATCGCCAACCACGCCACCATGGCATCGTTGACGTCTTCGCCCGGGGCGCTGCCCACACCACCGCGGTGCGAGGCAACAAGAGCCTCTAGCCTCGCTGCCCAAATTGCCGCTCATCCAAATCTGTAGAAAGCCCCGCCACCCCGCGACAAGCCCTTTCGCGCAATGAAGGGCGGGTGTCGTCGCCGCCACCGCCGGGCCGCCAAGCAAGCGGCCAGGGCCTAAGTCGTCGTCACCGCGCAAAGGTGCGAGAGAGGAGGCCAAGCCGGCGGACGCGGGCGGTCGGGAGCCTAAAGGGGCCAATCTAGTCGGGCGCCGTCGGGCCCGAGCGCCACCAACCACTTTGAAGACCGCAGGGGGGGGAGGCCGCCAACGCCCGGTGAAAGGTCCTAATGGCTAGAAGGGGGGTGAATAGCCTATTAAAAATTCTACAAACAACACTAAGCAAGGCGGTTAGTAAATAAGAAGGGCGTAGCGAATAAGCAAATGCTTCAAGCTATTATGCAAGCCTCCTAGCGATTCTAGCAATTCTAATATCTCTAATCACAAGCAATGGCTAGGTTGCTAAGTTACTCCTAGGTGGACAAGATATACTAACTATTTCTACCACTAGGAGCTAACAAGGCTAAGCTAACTAAACAAGCTACTCACACTAAGCACCCTAACAAGATATACTACCAAAGTAATGCAAGAGGTGCTAGAATACAATACCACCGGCGTAGTGTCGAGGTTGTAGCCAATCACCGTGATCACCAAAAAATCTCCAACGAGCAAGAACAAGTGACACGATGATTTTTCACCGAGGTTCACATGCTTGCTGGCACGCTAGTCCCCGTTGTGGCGACACACCCACTTGATGGTTGCTAAGCTTAATGGCCGGTGCCAAATCCCCGGTGGGAGCTCAAACACACCAATCACAAGAGGGGGCCAAACAAGCCACGAGCAATCCACTAGTGCTCCTTTCATGAATCTCCCGCGGGGTAAGGAACGACCCCTCACAAACCACCGGTGTGGCCTCGAACAAGCTCCAATCGAGCTCAACACCGCCTCTTGCTCCAAGCCGCTAGGGAACCAAGCAAATTCTCAAGAGAAACAAAATCCCGCGGCTTCTCCAAGGATGAAGTGCCTCTAGAATGCAATCACCAATGCAATGCACTTCTATCACTCTCAATCTCACTCAAGATTCGAAGTTAGAGTGAAGAGATGAGTGGAGGGGAGTCTCACAAGCTCACAAGTGTGTAGGAGTATTCAAATGTGCAAGAGAGAGGGCATGAAACCGGGCAAACCCATATATATAGCCTCTCCCACAAGATAGAGCCGTTGGCCTCCAAAGAGGGCTCTCTGCGCGCTGACCGGACGCACCGACCGGACTCACCGGCCGAAGTCCGGCCGCGAGTCCGGCCATCCGCTCCGGCCACAAGCGACGGGGTCTCGGGCCCACGGCCGACGGCTCGGTGCGTGCGTCGGTCACGCTTCCGGTCGAGCACCGGAAGCATCCGATCAGGGTCCGGTCGATGCGTCCGGCAAATACCCGCCCTCTGGGGCTCTCTGCGGACCCATCGACCGGAGCCAATTGGCCGGCGCGTCGGCCACGCCCGTGCGTCCGGTCACCTCGAAACCAAGCAAATCTTCATCTTTTTCTTTGCTCTTTGCTTCAAACTTGCTTCGCCTCTTGCCATAGGTTGCCAACACGTCTAAGATGATCACGTTATCACCAATGTTAGCACGTCGATAAGTTAGGCAAGATCGGGGTTAGTGCTCTCATTGTCCTAAATGCAATATGCAAGTCAATTGGACCTAGAAGCACTTCACCAAAGGATTGTCGCGGCATTCCCCTCTTGATAGTCGGCTATCTATCCTATAATGTGATCACACGCTCTATCGTGTCTTGATCACTAAAAGAAAAACCCTATCAAGATACCTCTGCCTTGATCTTAGGGTTCCTCTCAAGCCGATCATCGAGCATGACGATCCATCAAGTCCACCGGCATTGTCCATGTTCATGATCATCATGCTCCTTGTCATCCACCTAATCCTATCTCAAGTCATCACTTAGAGCAAAGGATTAGTCCACAAGTGTGTCATCAATTTCCAAAACCAAACATGAGATTTCAATCTCCCTTTTTGGTAATTGATGACAACCAAAAACACAAAGATTTAAAAATAAAATTCAATTGAACTTGAATTGCTTGTCCATAGCATTTTGATCATGAATCAAGGATTGGACAAACATTTCAAGGTTCAGTTTTGATAGTAGTAGCTCCCCTACACATGTGTGCTTCCATGTGTTTGGATCAATTTGGCACATATGTATGGATAGAAATCTTGGGGAGAGATGCTAATACCAAAAGAGATGCTAAGGTTCTAGAATTCGGACCTTTGAAGCGTGAAACCATCGGGAGTCCTTAGCATCATGTAACTAGACAATCATCAAAACTCAACATACCCCATGAGATCAACATTATAGGCTAAAATGTGAGCTTTGTCTAGATACATCCTATGCATGCTTGGTCAATCACCAATCAATTTTCAAAAAACTAGCATACACCAAGCAATCATGTATATTGAATTTAAATTGCCAATGCAACATTTCATTATGATCATGCACATACAAATGCACAAATAGTCTATGAGCTTGCTCCCCTATTTGTGTGATCTTTCCAACATCTTTGTGACTTATTTCTCCTCCTTTGTCAACAATCACCAAAAAAGGTGTAAATGAGAGAAATCAAGTCAATCAAAGTATCACATGTGGTCTCATCTAGATCACTTGCCTTTCCATGTATTCAAGTTTGAACCAAGGACAAGCTTTTTCACACCTCATATGCATAAGGGTTATCTTGCACCATGTTAGAATACACATCAATAGCGCATTTTCTAGAGTTGACACTAGGATTGCAAGCACATAAACATGTCATATGCCACCACTAGTTTATAAAATCATTCAAAGCAATAGTGGTGCCACACATACATTGAAAACATTTTATTTTCCATGAATGAGCCTAATAAGCATGCATGATGTCTAGACGCACTAACAAGTCCTTAGCAACATATGAATGCCATGACAACCAACTTTTACCTTGGGTTTGTCGAAGGAGAGGCATGTCATATAAGTGGGGTGCATCAACTCAAGTTGGAGAAGTCAATAATGTTCAATTCTCCCTTTAGCATGCAAAACCTCTTCTCATCAAGTGGCTTGGTGAATATGTCGGCTAGTTGATCTTCGGTGCCAATGCCCATGATACAAATGTCACCCTTTTGTTGATGATCTCTTATGAAGTGATGCCTAATATCAATGTGCTTTGTTCTTGGATGTTGAACCGAATTTTGGGTCATCTTCCTTGCACTTTCATTGTCACAATACAATGAAACTTTGTCAAACTTGAATCCAAAATCCTTCAATGTTGACCTCATCCAAAGCAATTGAGTGCAACAACTTCCCGCACTTATGTATTCGGCTTCAACGGTTGAAAGAGCAACACTATTTTACTTCTTTGAAGACTATGATACTAGTGACCTTCCAAGAAATTGACATGTGCCACTTGTGCTCATTCTATTGATCTTGCACCCTCCATAGTCGGAATCCGAATATCCAATCAAATCAAACTTGGATCCCTTTGGATACCATAGTCTAACATCTTGTGTGCCCTTCAAGTACCTCACAATTCTTTTTTGTTGCCTTGAGGTGACTCTCTTTAGGATCGGATTGATATCTAGCACACATGCCCACACTAAATGTAATGTCCGGTCTTGATGCGGTTGCATAGAGCAAACTACCAATCATAGACAGATATTTCTTTTGTTCAACCATGTTGCCACTAGGGTCGGGGTCTACGCTTCCATTGGTTGCCATTGGTGTGGACATTGACTTGGCATCTTGAAGATCAAACTTCTTGATCATATCCTTGATGTACTTGCCTTGACTAATGAATGTGCCATTCTTTAATTGCTTGATTTGGAGACCAAGAAAGAATGTGAGCTCTTCAAGCATTGATATCTCAAACTCATTGGCCATCATCTTTGCAAACTCTTCACAAAACTCTTGATTGGTTGACCCAAAGATAATATCATCAACATATATTTGCAACACAAACAAGTCCTTTCCAATCTTCTTGGTGAAGAGAGTGGTGTCCATCTTGCCCATCTTGAACCCTTTAGAGAGGAGAAAATCTCTCAACCTCTCATACCATGCTCTAGGTGCTTGCTTCAAGCCATACAAAGCCTTCTTCAACTTGTAGACATGGTTGGGATACTTTTCATCTTTAAAGACCGGTGGTTGTTTGTTGGCATTTGTTAAGTGCTAAAAGAATATGAAGGATTCTGCAAGCGCACGTAACACCTACCATTGTAGCTTTTCCCTAGGATGAGTATTCTAGAGTATCGTGATCCACAGGAAGCTTTGGCTAAAGAATCTAATAAGTCACAATCATGCATCTACTAACTTAGCAAACCACTAGACTATAGTGAGGGGGTAAATGATAAAGGGTAAGTAAATAACAAAGCATAAAATAATAGAATACCTAAGATTACAAAAGAGAACTAAACTAATCAAGAGGTCAAACTGAGAGATCAAGGTTCCTATGTTCTTCTTTATTACTTAGATTCTATGATAGTAATCATACTAATGCACTTTGAAAACAGTAGATCCGTCCTAACCTCGAGAAAGACTGGGAAGAAGGTAGTCGGGAGAAGGCTGCCAAAAAGCTCTACGAAACACCAATCCGAACGTGGTGGAATACAAAGGCCTAACAGATTTTGTCACCCCCTGGGGCTACCACAACTAACCGTGGGATTGGGTGCAATCTCAGGTAACCTATAGCCTAGACACCAAGTCTACACTATTGATTACTACTCTAGCTACCCGGAATAACTAGAGTCCTCAATACGAGCGGAGATCCCATGCAATAGCTTAACAACTATACTTAATCAAGTATATGAAAGTAATGGAAGTAAATAGAGAAGATAAATATATGAATCATAAGTCTTGTAGAGAAGATACAAAGACATACCATACTCTGAAGACATCTCCAGAACAGGAGCATAGCTCCTCTCTCCTTTACTCTTGATTAGATCTAAGTTAGATCTAATCTAGTTCTAATTACATGGCTAATCTATCTCTAATTACATGACTAATCTTCTTCTAATCTACTTCTAATTCACTAATCCCAGAGAGAGGTTATCCTTACATTGGGACACCTCTATAACCGAGAGATAGTGAATAGAATGAGATAGAATGAATTAGGGTTTAGCCCTGGGGTCGTGGGGTCTTCTTATATAGGCCTTGGCGATGAACGATGAACATTGGATCAAACTGACCTTCAATAACGGTGTAGATACAACCTCAAGGTCGGTTATAAACCGACTTACGAAGATGGGCTGGATTGGTTATCAGAGCCTGGCGGCCTCGTGCAGATTTAGGCCGGCCGCCAGGCCCATGTGGCCAAACCATGTCATCTTTCTTCTGGTGTCTTCTGGTACCTTCTAGAGTGTTTCAGTCCACATTTTGGGTCGAGTTACTTCACGGTTAAGTCCTGTCATCGTATGTGAGATATATTACGGAACTTTCTCCATTCTTCTACATTTATCCGTTAAGTCCCCGAAAAGATATAAATCACCAAAGCTCATGAAATTATGTTAGTTAGACCCCTAGTCTATGTTGATATTCATTTTAAGCCCTTATCCATGTTTAGTTGACTAGTAATATTATGCTATAACAGGTGTCAATAAGTTCCCCAAGCTTACCCTTTGCTAGTCCCTAGCAAAGCCAAACTTAGCAATGGATCGAGTTGCTACAACGCTTTCACGCCTTAAAAGTACACATGCTATCAAACAAAATTTCTCCTCTATGTTAGAAAAACTTTTTCAACCTTCAACTTACCCATATTACAAACATGGAGCTTATAGCTTTTTTTCTTGGGATCTTGAGTAATTGAAAGATAGAACAATCAAGTCAAGCACCTTATCTCAAACTCTTTGTTCAACTGTCCTTCTGGAGTGTTTGCAAGTTTTCAAAATAAAACTCAAAGTTCCTTGTATGACTCTCTCAAGTCTCTCATTTGTGGTATCTGTGGATCCTCACTTAGGCAATAATGTTGTGTTGCCTTTCTTTCATAATATGTGGTATTTTTTGGAATAAGGCAAGAAGACACTATGCCCTTCTTCTCTCTCACCCTATATCTAAGGTTTATATCCGGAGCTCATAGGTAGGAGAAAACTAAATCTACTTACTAAGCATATATTGTAAGTTCAAGTAATGGATCCAAAATCACGAGTCACACTGATCAAGTGGTGCATGTGTATGATGGAAAGAATATAGTGGATATGGTAGGGAATGAATGATGTGTGTGCAAAGTGGGGGAAAGCCTAATTCTACTTTTTGCTCCATGAGGAATTCATCTCTCTTTGGAATCGGAATTTGGGAGAACTCGGGCTATATATATATATATATATATATATATATATATATATATATATATATATATATATATATATATATATATATATATATATATATATTTCTTTTTCTATATATATAATAATTTTTTTATGGAGAGGCGGGCATCTAAGTACCCATTGTTTTATTGCGGACACTTGTCTATTTTTTTTAACTCTCCTTTATTCTTTTCTTTTCTAGGGAGGCAGGCTCTACTGCCTGGGAGGACACTTGTCCATTTTTCATCTCCCCTTTCTTTCTTTTTTTTTTTGACTATACAACCCAAGCCTTCTTTTGCAATAAACTTGTAGAGAGATAGAAACAAGGATAAAGGAGTTTTTATGAAATGTAGGCTAAGTGAATATGTGTGGGGAATATTTTTGGGTGTTCTCTCCCAGGGTAGGAGTAGAACATTTTTTATGGATATTTGGTGGATGCTTTGTGGATGCATACTTTAGGGTAGAAGTAGCATAAATGCAAGTGGAATAGAGTGTAGTGGAATAGAGTGTGGTGGAGTGGAGTGTGCATGATCAGCATGACAAGTTTCTAAGGGTCGACAAAGATTGAACAAACTCAATGCAAAGCAAGCAGCCTATATATATGTCAAAGGGTTTTCCTAATCTAGGGAGCATGTATATATGGCTGTGGTAGGAGGTTCAACACTCATGTCACACAGGAACTTATCATGTGCACTTTAATTTTTAAAAGATAAATCTCCAGAAATCTAGTATCACTAGGAGTAAGATAAATAGTAGCTCAGACTTTCATATATCATATCCGCCAATTACCTAGACTTTAGAACAAGCATTTGCTACCCACAGATTTTAGGTTCAGAGCAAATCTCAAGTCAAAGCAGTTGCATTAAAAGCTCGAGAGAAATTAAGCTTGAAAGGTAGGTACTTGAAAGGAATTACAACAGAGCAACTATTCATCATCTCCAAGGCTAAAGATTATCTTGAGTTTATTTTATTACCACACTCTAATAAAGACTCTTTAGTAAAGACTGGATAGACTTTTTTTATTTGGTTTCCTTAGTTATGCATCTTTTTATTTCTTTCTAATAAAGCAAACAAATCTAGCTAAAATTAAATAAGGTATAAGAATACTTATTCGATACGTGGGGTTGCCCTCCCCAAGCTGGATGTTGACATAGTCTTTGATGATGATGTGGAAGTAGAGGTAGACAACGACGATGGTGTCATCCTATCATCTCTCTCTTCCTTGAATCCTTTGAACTCAAATAAACAACAAAGCTAGTGGAACTAGTTAAGCGTTAGTGGTTTTAGCCATTTAGCTTCTTGTTGCCAAAGATAATTCTATTAAGACAGTAGTTCATTTGCATTAATATATTTTTGGATTTTCTATGCAAAGAAAAATGATGCATGCATATTTATTTTATTTTTATGCCACCACAATAAATATCCTTGTGGGGTTGTTACACACCACAAAATTACTCACATGGGGCTTAGAGTTTTTTTCAAAGTATATGCAACAAACAAATATTTATTTTCTTTTCTAATGCAAGGCTTGTGCTATAATGTAAATATGCTAAAAGGAAAATAATTATGCATTGCAATAAGGTAAATATGGATAACTACTGATCTTACCTTTTCGGCGAGGGTTCAGTGTTTTAAGTCCTCCGAACGGGACTTCTTACCTTGTTATTTCCTTGAGTGTATTATCCGATCTTGACGATCGTGCTCCTTGAGATGGTGAAGGATGACGCCACCCATGTTCTTTGCTGGTCTTATGAGTTGGAATGAAGCATTGATGTAGGCGTGTCTTGTTTAGTGTGCATGCTTGCAAGACATTCACTTGTTGAATTTTTTGAAGAGACCTGATAGGCTTCTTCACCTTTTTGCTCAAAGTGTGTCCTCGCTTGCAAAGTCATGGTAGAGATCAAGTGCATGGGCTCTGTTGGTAGGAAAACACCAACAGAACCAAAACTTCATTCATTCTTCTCTAACCATACGCACATCAAACAAGATAGAGTTGATTTATTATATACTTTTCTTAAACCTAACTTGGGTGATAAGATCAAAAGATTGAGCATGATTGTTTGTGATTAAAACATTCGACAGATCAAATCAAGCTCGTTGACTCTTGGAGGGTTTTTTTCTTATCTAAACACCAAAGGCATGATTATGATTATGTTCTTCCAAAATAAGGTAAGCAATATTCTCGCTTACAAGATGAGGACTAAGAGATCAAAAGAATGGTGGTAGGAACAACTAAAGAAACATGTTGAGCTAATGAAGTTGGATCAGGCAAAGGTGTTGCTCTAACATGTTTGGCTATTTGTTTATAAACATGCCATAGTTGAGGGAAAGCTTATTTATTGACAACTTACCTCAAGATGTTACCTTAATTGTTAGAGCATGCCGGATCTTATTTATTGACAACTTACCTCATAGTTGGTGGATCTTTCCATCTGCTTGAAGATTTCCTTATTTGGCCTCTTGTGTATCCTGTTCTTCACTTGTCTCCTTTATTGCATCATCCTTTCTTTCTTGTCTTTAAATTGTGCTTATACCTTTTTGCTCCTCTCATGATTTTATTCCTGTAATATTAGTTGACAAATGATAATACGAAGGAATACAAGTAATTGTAAACAAGGGTAGAACTGTCATGGAGCTTAAGGTTGCTTTTATGCCGTAAGAAGTTTTGATTGGATATTTTATATGCTCACCATTACTTTTCTCTCTAGTTGGAAATTTTATTATACCTTAAGTTTGATTTTGATGAATGATATTTGTTAACCAAACAAACTTAGAAAGATAAAGTAATAGTGAGTAGAGGGATTGCAAACCAGCATGTCAGAGTGATGGGAGCTTGAGTAGAGGAAGAGTAATGTCGGATGATCTTTAGAGGAGTCGACCTTCCTCCCCCATGCTTGAGCCTTCCTGTCACTCGGCACTTCAAGTGTGAATGCTGGACCGACCCTAATCGTGTGTTACAATCACCATGTCCTTAGACGTTGTTCCTCCTTTGTTCCTGCAAGGTTTGTGACCAAGAATACCCGAAGGGAACTTGTCCTAGGAACATGTTTCTTTTACCATGAGCCTTCATGTGCTCAGATATATATTATTATTTTTTTTTTTGGAACATAAGACGTAAGTTGTATACAAATATGAGATTTATATTCACTTACCTGTCTTTGATATTCTTATGGCCTGTTGCTTTGTCCGTCCACTTCTCGAGTGAGAGCTTCTTCTAGATCGTGTTGTATGACACTCTTATTCATTGAATAGACATAGCACGACTCTTTTTTACGTGAAATATTAGTGGACACATACCCGAAAAGAATACAACATGGTTGAATCAGGAGTTGTTGTCCAAAGTTCATAAGATCTTATCTATGCTAATGAAAAAAGGTGGTTCTTTGATTACTCTTAGCACATATTTTATTTTTTTCATGTATTATACACATTTTGTTTGTGGCTGCACTCTAGCATATGGATCAAGGCAAAGATAACTTGTAGCAAAAGACAGAGTGAATGATATTTGATACTTACAATTCTTCCATGAATGAGCCGTGTCTTTCGTGATAAGGTTGGAGTTCATCATATGCCTTGCTTCATCTCTCGATCTAAGTTCATCTCTTGACTTTTCCGAATTGGATTTGATAGTTCTTCGCATGGGTGTTGACACATTTTAACGTATACTTTTAATTGTCAACTAAACATGAAAAAGGACTAAAATATAATTAGATAATCTTATTAGGGGTTTATACTAATGATTTCCATGAGTTTTGGTAAAGTTGTGATTTGCAGGGGACTTAACAGAAAACGATGCATTGTGAACGCATAATCCAACTCCGGAACGGAAGTCTAGAAGGCTCCGGAATACACCCGACGTGAACGAAACTTAACACCCAAGAAAACATCATCTAGAAGACTCCAGAAGCCACGACGCGTCGCGGGACCCAGGGTGGGACCCACCCTGGGCCGGTCGGCCCCCCCGTCGGGCCGCCGGCCGGCCCTCGGCCAAGTCAGCCTCGCCTGAATGTTCGTCCCCGCCTCTAAGACGCAATCTAATCCGCTCGTTTAATGTCGGCCCCGATCCGAAGGCGACGGTGGAGTACTAGTTGTAATCAAATCCAACACTGGTACCTCCTTCGGACTATATAAGCAACCCCAAGGCGCCCCCAAGAGACATCATCTCCTCATTAGCTATCATGTGAGAGAAAAATCTAGGGTTTCATATTAGAAGAGAGAGAGGTCCCTCTAGTTGTCTAGTTCATCTAGTTCTAGTTCTAGTTCTAGTTCTTCTAGTTCATCTAGTTGTAAGATCAAGAAGAGAGGCGAGGAGAAAGTTGGAGATCCGGACTGCCGGATCTTCATCATCATTGTACTTCGTTGCAACAAGTTCGTCTTCAAACAATCTCCGGTGTTCTTCATTTATTATTTCTATTTATTCTATTTAATTACTTTCAGTTCTTACTTTACTATATTTACTTGGATCTCCGCTCGTATTGAGTGCTCTAGTTATCGTGACGTGGCTAGAGTAGTAATCGATAGTGTAGACGTGGTGTCTAGACTAGAGTTTACCCGAGTTTGCGCCCAATCCCACCGGTTAGTTGTGGTAGCCCTGGGGGTGACAAGCCCTACCGTCAGGTCTTTGTATTCCACCACGTTCGGGTTGGTGATACGTAGAGCTTTTTGGCGGCCTTCCCCGATCACCCTTTCCCAGATCCTTTTTGAGGATCGGGACGGCACCGTTGTTCGACGTAAGTAAAGTAGAGTGAGCCTTTGATCATATAGATCTCATTAGAATACTTAGAAAACTTAACCCTCTTCCCACATCATTACCATTATTATCTTAGGACGTTCTAAACCTTTCTAGTACACTTCACGTTCCCCGTGGAAAATCGATACTACGGAATACTCCGGGTGAAAGCTACATCGGTATCCGTGCGCTATGGATTTTCTGTTCGCGTTAACTGACACCAACAAGTGGGCGCCGTTGCCAGGAACGGTAGTCGTGCTAGTTAGAATCACGATCGCCCTTTTACCTTTTTACCTTTTTTTTCCCTTCTACCTTTCTTTCCTTTTACCCCTACCTATACCACATGGATTTCACTCCTATCATTAAATTCTTTTGCTCCAAAGGGCGACATGTTGGAGCCTCCATCATCTTCACACCCTATTCTTACAGATGGCTATGAGCTTCGCCCGCTCTTATAGCCATGGTTCGAGCAATCCTTCTTTGGGTTAGCACATGAAGATCCATACACTCACCTTAGAGATTTTTGAGTTGTGTTCTTGCGGGAATATTCCCGGCATGACACAAGAGACCATTAAATGGAAATTATTTCCGTTCTCCCTTGAGGGAAGAGCGAGAAAATGGTATGCTCACTCAGAGGAAACGTAAATGGAGATTGGGATGAACTTCGAGACAAATTTTGTCTTGCCTTCTTTCCTCTTTATAAAATCGCTGACCTTAGAATAGAAGTTCTTACATTTAGACAAAAAGAGAAGAAGACTCTAGGAGCAGCCTGGGGCTAGATTCACAAGCCTTACCAATTCGGGCCCAAACCTTTCCTTGCGACCATGTCCTCGCTCTATCACTTTTATCGCGGTCTTAACAAGGAAGTCTGCTCAAGCATCTCGACATCACTTCGGGGAGGATCATTCTCACATAAACTAGTTAGTGAGGGAAAAGCCATTCTTGAGAAAATCCTTGACAACACTCCCTACACTAACGTTTTTGATGAGTTACCCGAAGAAGAAGTCGAGCCAAGCCCCCGAACAACAAGAGGAGACACACGCAACCAAATCTAAAATTCCTATAATATCTTCTAAAGATTTGGTTGCCATAGAATCTCCTACTATGGAAACACATCACACTCTAAACACTTTAGAGAGTGATGAATCCCATCCTTCCATCGAGGTTGATCTTTTGAAAATTCTAGGAATGCCTCGAATTTATCATTTAGAATGCATCCACCTAAGAGACCTCCAAGTGAATATATTTCAAATTCTTTTAAGGAGGAGTCTCTTAGAAAATGTTCTCGTTCCTACAAAGGATATCGGGAGGAATTCTATGATGGCATGTCTAGTGATGCCATAGAAGGAGAGCCAAGCTACCTAGAAGACGATCTTATTTTCTCCCCTTCCATGCCTAGACAAGATTACATATTCGAACCCATTTTCGCACCCATCCTTAACCCCGATGAATCCTTGTACTCTCTTTCCCTTGAGACCCTTGAGGGCCCTAAAAATTCATCAAGACAACATAAATATAGGAGCCATCAAGACCACCAGAAGACCAAGAAGAGCGACAACAATGGCTAGAGGATAATAAAGAGTTATATGCTACAGCCGTTGAATGGATGGACGAGACCTTAGATGAGATCGACTCGAGAGACACCACTCCAAGAGAAACTTTAGATATCTATGACAAATCAACTTTGGAGTTTGAGAAGAAGGATGACATCAATGAGCACATGGAAGCTACTACATAGACACTTCATCTAGTTCATGCTCACATGAGAAACTTCCTGAACTACCTAGTCTCTCTAGTCTAAAGACGTACAACCCCTCGTGCTCTTGCCTCCTATAGATTTTGAGAGGGTGATTGTAGATGATGTTCATCTATAATAAATATTCTAGATCTCGTGGTCATAAATCTTGATATAGGTGGTGTTGAAGGGGAGACCACTTCACTATCTTAAGTAGCTTTCAAAAGGTTTCCTAAGGACGAGCTTGTGTCCTAAAAATAAGAATTCTTGAGATAGAACATGAGTCTTTACTTTTCCTTGTGATATGAGTATATACATATACATGTGAAAATATTCCTTCGGTATTTTCGTCACTAATCATTATAGGATTGGAGTAAAAAGAATTTTTTGTTGACTAACCCCTGTAGGAAATAAGATACTCTCAAATAAGCTTGGGGGAGGTCCCGAGATGAGCTCACACTGAGATGAAGCAAGACACAAGGACTTCTACAAGATGTTCCCGCCATCATGCTCCAAATATTAAAGGTAACATCTTGAGGTAAGTCATAGAACCTTCTCTTTATCATGGCTTACTCATAAAGTCAAACATGTTAGAGTTACAACTTTGCTTGATTCTATCTCGATGATCTCAACATGTTTAGCTCTATAATTTGTTCTTCACACCACTCACTTGATCACTCATCATTCATGTTACAATTTTAAATGCTACTTTCATGCTTGGTGTCCGATCTTGTCACCTTTGTCATAAATAAATAGAACACATGATGTTACCATGTGCCCAAGGATAGAGTAAGATGAATAAAGTTTTTGGTTCTATTGGTGTTTTCCCACCAATAGAGCCCATGTACTTGATCTCTACCTTATCTATGCAAGCAGGTGACACACTTTGCGCAAAATGTGGAGGAGTCCGCCACTTCTCCAAAATTCCACAAGTGAATGTCCCGACCTACACGACATGCACACCGAGCAAGGAACATGGGTGATGCCATCCTACTAGGAGATGCAACTGTCAAGATCGTGAGGAAGCACTCAAGGAGTGATCAAGCAAGATTTGAAGGACCAAGAGGGGTTGACACCTCCACAATTGTCTACCTCACTCCAACATCGCTAAGAGACTAGGTGAATACCTAGCTTGGGGGAGGGCATCCTCCATTTATCAAGCCCAAGAAGAACAAGACGCTGAGACGCTACCCGAAGAAGTAAGCATGGGGAAAGAAAGAATCATCACCTACTAAAGAGGACAACAAGAGTACACCTTTGGAAGACCTACGCGCTACCAGCGTCACCAACCGAACAAACACCATCGGCTACCTCATCTACGCCACTCGCCGAGATCATTGAAGACATCATACTAGACACGACATTCGACGAGGCGTCGAGATGACAAAGACGCCATGGGAGTAAGTACTCAAAACTCTCATCAAGAGGTAACTCGATATTTATCTCGCATATTTATTTTCTCGCAAAGCATATTTAAATTAGCATACTTCCTTTAGCATATTTACTTTCCTACACCTGCATTAGAAAAAGACCATAAATATGTTGTTGCATTTGCATCTGTTTATCTTTAAGCCCCATGTAAGCACTCCCTTACTGTGGTGGCACAAAAAAAAAAAATAAAAAAAATATTACATTCATATGTTTTTGCATCATCATCCTTTTTGCATAGAAAAATTTTCAAAAATATGTGGGCATATGAAGGTCCATGCTTTTATAGAAAAACCTAAAAAGAAGTGAGCACATGAAGGCTCACAACATGTTCCTAGAATTTGTTCCTTCGGGTATGTGGAATTAATATTTGCAGGGAGAATATTTAAGGAAGACCCAAGACGAACAAGCTCCAAGGAGGAATCAAAGGACTACTTCAAGATCCAAATTTTGGTGGAGAGCACCCCAGTTATCACGATAAGTATCACTATCCTATCCATTTTAATATTAGCTAGTTATATATGTTTGCTTTGCTAGATTTAATTGGTCATAATTAGAGTCTTAGTTTGTTAGAGTCTGAATAAATGCCGGAGTCTCGCTAGTTGGCTTTTCTCTTTAATGATCTTGTTGGCATATGCTTGGAAATGATGAATAGTTGCTCCGCCATAATTCCTCTTAAAGTGTTTACATTTCGGACTTAGATTCTCCTAAAGCTTTAACTCGCTTAATTTGTTTCTAAACCCAACACATGTGGGAAAGCACATGCTTAATCTCGAGTCTTAGCATTGAAGGATAAAGATACATGAAAAGTTGAGTCATTGTTTATCATATTCCTAGAGATACTTGATTTCTGGTTTTTATCTTTGAAAATTATAAAATATTACATGATGAGTTCCTTAGCTATGACCCTTAAGAGTTTATCATTCACATCAAGATCATCCCACTCCACCAAATACGCCGGCTTCTAAATTAGAAGTACGCTTCCCCATACTCCATCACCGTTAAGCCATAATTAAAAATAAACTCTTGCAATCTTTTGGATATGTCTCTCTCAGTTTTTTATGCCAAATAGAGGCTGGGCTACATTCAAAAAAAAAAAAAAAGAGAGAAAGAGAAAAGAAAAATAAATATTTTAGAGAGAAAAGTGAGACAAGAGAGGGAGAGTAATCGGACAAAAGTCATACTAGGCGAGAAGGGCCTACCTCCCTAATAATAAAAATATATATCTAGAGATGAATAATGGACACGTGTCCGAGGGTGAGTAGGGCCCACATCTCTAAGGAGAGAGAAAAATAGACACAAGTCCTGGGCAAAAGCCCACCTCTCCAAGAATGGATGACCCTGTGTCTTAGCAATTTTTAGAAAGAGAGATATGGTCCAAGAGGCTTGAGAAGAAAAATACTAGAAAAGGCTAAGGGCTATTTACTACCTTTCATCCTCATCCACTTCACCACTATCATCCCACTATGTATGTCCTACCACATGTGTAATTCCACTACCATCATCTACTTAAGAGGGTCATACATAGGATCTCTCGAAGTTTCTTTTGAAAAAAATATTGCAAAACCCTGTGATGATAGTTGATCAAAGAGCTTGAGACATGGTACTTAACTTGATTGTTCTGTCTTTTTAATTGCTTATGATTCGTGAAAAGGCTACCCCATGGTAAAAGGTATGAGAGAGCAATCTTATTGAGAGGAGAAATTATTTTTCGATAACCACAATTTCTGAGGAATGAAAGCGTAGTAGCAACTCCCCGATCCTACTATAGCATATATAGCTTTGCTAGGGACTAGCAAAGGGTAAGTTTTGGGGAGCTTGTTGACACATTTTAACGTATACTTTTAATTGTCAACTAAACATGAAAAAGGACTAAAATATAATTAGATAATCTTATTAGGGGTTTATACTAATGATTTCCATGAGTTTTGGTAAAGTTGTGATTTGCACAGGGACTTAACAGAAAATGACGAGAATTAAGAACGCAATCCAACTCCCGAACGAAGTCTAGAAGGCTCCGGAATACACCCGACGTGAACTAAACTTAACACCCAAGAAAACATCATCTAGAAGACCCGGAAGCCACGACGCTGTCATATGGGACCCAGTGGTGGGACCCACCCTGGGCCGGTCGGCCTCCTGTCGGGCCGCTCGGCTGCCCCCGGCCAAGTCAGCCTCGCCTGAATGTTCGCCCACCGCCTCTAAGACGCAATCTAATCCGCTCGTTTAATGCCGGCCTCGATCCGGCGACGGTGGAGTACGAGTTGTAATCAAATCCAACACCGGTACCTCCTTCGGACTATATAAGCAACCCCAAGGCGCCCCAAGAGACATCATCTCCTCATTAGCTATCGACAGAGAAAAAATCTAGGGTTTCATATTAGAAGAGAGAGAGGTCCCTCTAGTTGTCTAGTTCATCTAGTTCTAGTTCTAGTTCTAGTTCTTCTAGTTCATCTAGTTGTAAGATCAAGAAGAGAGGCGAGGAGAAATTTGGAGATCCGGACACGCCGGATCTTCATCATCATTGTACTTCGTTTGCAACAAGTTCGTCTTCAAAGAATCTCCGTGTTCTTCATTTATTATTTCTATTTATTCTATTTAATTACTTTCGTTCTTACTTTACTATATTTCTTGGATCTCCGTTCGTATTGAGTGCTCTAGTTATCGTACGTGGCTAGAGTAGTAATCGATAGTGTAGACGTGGTGTCTAGACTAGAGTTTACCCGAGTTTGCGCCCAATCCCACGGTTAGTTGTGGTAGCCCCTGGGGGTGACAGCCTGTGCGGTCTTTTGTATTCCACCACGTTCGGGTTGGTGATACGTAGAGCTTTTTGGCGGCCTTCCCCGATCACCCTTTCCCAGTCTTTTTCGAGGATCGGGACGGTACCGTTGTTCGACGTAAGTAAAGTAGAGTGAGCCTTTGATCATATAGATCTCATTAGAATACTTAGAAAACTTAACCCCTCTCTTCCCACATCATTACCATTATTATCTTAGGACGTTCTAAACCTTTCTAGTACACTTCACGTTCCCCGTGGAAAATCGATACTACGGAATACTCCCCGGTGAAAGCTACATGGGTATCCGCGGCGCTTTTGCGGATTTCTCTCTCGCGTTAATTGACACCAACAATGGGTTAGTTAACACAATAACCAATGTCTACACAAGCAATTCTTAGTTCAATAACCAAACTAGACTCCATGTCTAATTTAATTAAGGAAGGCCATTTAACCTAAGCACCATGCTTAATTTAAAAGCCAATAGAAGTATGTCGAGTACTTCCAAACCAATGCATACCATAGCGGCAGACAAAGGTAACATTAAAGCACTATAGAGATTTATCCAATTAGAGATGAAAGAGCATGATCATGGTGAGATTTTTTTTTCTTTTAGATGCAAATAACATGGATGAATGTATGCAAAGGAACTAATCATGCAATGGATCTACTATGAGAAAGCATAAGCTTGCTTTGAGTGAATGAGTTGATCAAGTAAACATGCAATGCAATGCAAGAAATTAAATGATAACTACTCAATCAATTTATAGTCCATGAGCAAGACTTTCTCACCTTTTAATCATACTTACCACGATGTGCAGCTTTTATGTACGTCACTTGAGATGTGTTTATTGAATTCTTGTGAAGGCGACTTCTTCTTTAATCTACATATGGTTAGAATAATATTTAAATACATACCTTTGAGATGGCAGGGTTCCAATGTTGATAAATCTTGAATGATCAGGCACCCCCGGGTTCTTCAATCTTTTTTTTTTTTCTTTTCTCGTGGAATCTTGTCGGAAGGTTGCAACGACATCTTTTGTCCCGTCTATTCCATAACTCAACGTAACAAGGGTAATCCTACTAAAGCTAGTGATACACTAAATTAGCAGACATCATGATCATCATTAGAATCTTTAGGCCAATTGCTTCCCTGCAACGGCGCCAAAAAGCTTGTTGGCATTTATTAAGTGCTAAAAGAATATGAAGGATTCTCGCAGCGCGCACGTAACACCTACCATTGTAGCTTTTCCCTAGGATGAGTATTCTAGAGTATCATATCCACAGAGAAGCTTTGGCTAAAGAATCTAATAAGTCACAATCATACATCTACTAACTTAGCAAACCACTAGACTATAGTGAGGGGTAAATGATAAAGGATAAGTAAATAACAAAGCATAAAATAATAGAATACCTAAGATTACAAAAGAGAACTAAACTAATCAAGAGGTCAAAGTGAGAGATCAAGGTTCCTATGTTCTTCTTTATTACTTAGATTCTATGATAGTAATCATACTAATGCACTTTGGAGCAGCAGATCCGTCCCAACTCTCGAGAAAGACTGGGAAGAAGGTAGTCGGGAGAAGGTCGTCAAAAAGCTCTCTAAAACACCAATCCGAACGTGGTGGAATACAAAGGCCTAACAGAGCTGTCACCCCTGGGGCTACCACAACTAACCGTGGGATTGGGCGCAATCTCAGGTAACCTATAGCCTAGACACCAAGTCTACACTATTGATTACTACTCTAGCTACCTGAAATAACTAGAGTCCTCAATACGAGCGGAGATCCCATGCAATAGCTTAACAACTATACTTAATCAAGTATATGAAAGTAATGGAAGTAAATAGAGAAGATAAATATATGAATCATAAGTCTTGTAGAGAAGATACAAAGACATACCATACTCTGAAGACATCTCCAGAACAGGAGCATAGCTCCTCTCTCCTTTACTCTTAATTAGATCTAAGTTGAGAGACCGACAATAGGTTGTAATCAAGATGATCAACTAGCAACACCTTTGACAAACTCTTCTCTTGAGTAATTGCTATCTTGCCAAGACCCAACACATTGCCTTTCTTGTCATTGTCAAATGTGATTGACTCATATTCATCAATGCCCTTGATACTAACTGACTTGAACATATGAGAATCTCCGGTCATGTGTTGAGTGCACCCACTATCCATTATCCAATGCTCTCCTCCCAAGCACGGTAATTGACCTACAAAAAGAGATCAATTCTTTTTAGGTACCCAAACCTTTTTGGGTCCTTCAAGGTTAGTCACTAAGGCCTTTGGTACCCAAATGGCTTTCTTTTTTGAGCCCATCCATGGTGTACCAATGAACCTAGCACGAACACCATTGTCCTTCTTCACAAGCATATATGAATGATCAAGCTTAATGGAAGAGACATTGGCTTTCTTGTTCATGCACTTTGGCTCTAGATGACCAACTTGCTTGCAAGCTTTGCAATAGCTATCATTGTTCTTCACAAAACGTGTCTTGTGAGTTACAAGGGCGGCCTTGCCTTTCTTGGGGATATAGCCTAAGCCCTCCTTGTATAAGGATGCCCTTTGGCTATCCAAGCACATAAGCAAGCGGTCCTCACCACCATAAGCCTTAGCCAAGGTGTGATTGAGCTCTTTTACTTCCCTCTTTAAACAAGCATTTTTATGAATAAGCATAGGGTTGTCATTATCTTCACTAGTGATGGATATGCTAGTGATAGAGCTAGTGGAGGTCTCACACTTGGGGGTTGATTCATCAACAAGAATATCACACATGATGCTAGCATTGCATGTATCAACATTCTCAACAACTAAGTACAACTTGTGCTCTTCAAGTAGAGAGGAGTGAGCTTTCTCTAGCTTAGAATGAGACTTCTCAAGCTTCTTATGGTCTACCTTTAGACTCTCATAAGAGGCCCGAAGCTCATCAAGTTCTTGCTTAAGGCTCTTTGTTTCCTTATGCAAGCCCTTGACCTCCTTCCTACTTTGCTTATACATGTCAATGCAATCATCAAGCATAATTTGCAATTCTTCCCTAGTGTGCTTTGGTTCCTCATCATCACTATCACTATCACTATCATCATCATCATCATTAGTGATAGATTGTACCTTTGTGGCCTTAGCCATGAAGCATGAGGAAGGAGTGTCGAAGAGGGAGATCTTGTCATGCATGGCAAGGTGAGCTTGTCCCTTCTTCTTCTTCTTCTTCTTCTTCTCCTCTTCTTCATCACTTGAAGAGAATGAGCCATCACTATCCCAAGTAGCCACATGTGACTCATTCTTCTTCTTGGGCTTCTTCTCCTTCTCATTCTTGGCATCATTCTTCTTTCTAGCTTTCTTGATGCCCTTCTCATCATCACTCTCATATGGGCATTCGGCAATCAAGTGACAATCATCATGACACCGAAAGCACTTCATGTTGCCTTCATTCTTGCCATCCTTGGTCTTCTTGGATGATTGCTTCTTGTTCTTCTTGTTGATGTATGTCTTCCTCACATATTTGCCCAATCTTCTCACAAAGAGGGCCAATTGTTCATCAACTTCACTCCCACTAGTAGAGGTGCCACTCTCATCATCACTTGATTCTTCTTTCTTCTTCTTGCCCTTGGATGATGAGCTAGCCTTGAGTGCCAAGCTCTTCTTGTTCTCTTTCTTTTCTTCCTCTTTGATCTTCTTGTTTGCCTTGTTGATGAGTTCTTGCTTCTTCTTGTTATCTCTATATGAATCATCGGTCATCCCCTCATCAAGCAATTGGTTGGGTGTCAAATTCTTCAAATTTGTCCTCACGAGCACCGTGATGAACATCCCAAATCTCTCAAACCAAACACCTCAAGAACTTCATGTTGAAGGTCTTGTCCTTGATGTCTTCACCAAGTGCATTGAGATCGTTCACCAACACTTGCATGCGGTGGAACATCTCGGCACGCTCTCATCTTCCTCCATCTTGAAGCTATTGAATTGCTCAAGCTTTATATATGCCTTGGCTTGTTTGACTTTCTTCGGTGCCCTCATAGCACTCTTCAAGCTTCTTCCATATCTCATGAGCAATTATGAGTGACTTGACTTGCTCAAACACTCTATCGTTGAATGCTTCATGGAATGCACTCACGGCAAGATCATTAGCATAGATCTTCTCTTCGGCCACGGTTGGCTCATTTGGTTTTGCCACTTCAAACTTGTTCTCGGTCATAACCCACACTTCTCTATTGATTGACTTGAGGTGTGCGGTCATCTTCACCTTCCAATAGGCAAAGTTGGTGCCATCGAAAGGTGGCGCCTTTTTGGTGTTGTTGACATGAAAATTCATTGCCATTTTATCACCGTAGGATGTTAAGCCTACTAAATACGGTGCCTCGGCTCGATACCACTTGAAAGGTCCTAATGGCTAGAGGGGGTGAATAGCCTATTAAAAATTCTACAAACAACACTAAGCAAGGCGGTTAGTAAATAAGACTATGAGTTTAATAAGCAAATGCTTTAAGCTAATTATGCAAGCCTCCTAGCGATTCTAGCAATTCTAATATCTCTAATCACAAGCTATGGCTAGGTTGCTAAGTTACTCCTAGGTGGACAAGATATACTAACTATTTCTACCACTAGGAGCTAACAAGGCTAAGCTAACTAAACAAGCTACTCACACTAAGCACCCTAACAAGATATACTACCAGAGTAATACAAGAGGTGCTAGAATACAATACCACCGTGTAGTCACTACAAGAAATCTGACATTCCAAGACAAATGAATTTTGTCATGTATAGCCCAAATGTGTCACAAAAGTGTAGTTAAGACGGAATCCGTCCGTCATGGGTTTTGTCATATAATCAGCGTCACAAAATGTTTTCAAGTGGACGGATTTTTGGTGTTCTGTCACAAAACATCAAAACATTTAGTGACGCTTCCCCGCCATATAATACTACATTTTGTGACACGGGTCAACACATCTTGTAATACAATCTTGTGTCATATATAGTGTTTTAACCATTGTTAAGAGGTCGGTTATGCTAGTTTTTGTGACGATAAGAAGCTATCATGTATAGATAGTTAACCATGGTTAGAAGTCTGTCACATATTGTGAGGCCCCCGCATCTAGGTCCAGTCCATATTAGGGGGCCCAACCAAATTGAAACAATAATAATAGGGATAATAATAAACCACAAAACCAATTATATTACCATAATGACCATACAAAAAGTGCTTGTTCCGAACACATGTTTCATACAAACATACAAACAAAAATTAAAAAGAAAATGACTCATCAACTAAATAAATTCCAACATCTAGGGCCAAGTAGTAGCCAACTGCAAGCACCCGCCTCGCACCATACAGGTTCCAACCCACCAGCAGCCATTGCAAGTTCAAGCCAGCAGCCATTGCAAGTTCCAGCAAGCAGCCTATCAAACAAAAAAACAAAATAATAAAGTCACCAGGGAAAATGTACTATGCAAATAGTAACTGATGGAATCACACTTTTCATTTGATGGCATGAACTCATGTAACACTAAAGCAATTTTCCAAAGTAATGAAAATCAATAGTATATTTTAATCATGTCAAAAAGAATCTGGTTTCGATTCCTAGTGCTACAGCCAACATATCTATCATCTATGAATGTACTCACCTTGCAAATGAATGTGCTGACTTGTAGCCACTATGTACTCCATATGTCATCACCATCACCTCGATACGCAATGGATTACACCAACAAAATATATATATAATCGATAACTAACCAAATAATAGTGACAATTAGAAAAGAAAATGCCAGATAGAGTAGATCAACAAAATTACGGATGATAGGATTAGGAAAAAGGTAGGATTAGATATTGATAGGATTAGGTATGCTAGCCTTAGCTTGAATAGCCATAACATTCATGCTCACACCCATCCCCTGCCATCACTTAGATCAGCTCTAGTGTTGCATGAGTGGACATTAACCACATGTGTTCAACGGCAAATAAGTTCGCATCATAGGTCTAATAATTTCACTCAATATTGTAGAGGCCTCAGTATATGAATAACACCCATAGGTCTAGTAATTTCACTCAATATTGTAGAGGCCTCAGTATATGAATAACACCCATAAGTCAACACATGTCAGGTACCGTATGTTCAGAATCATCCACTGTTTGCCGTCAGCTTGAGTTTGACACAACACAATTGTTGCATAACTGCGGATGATGCTAGAACATTCGACATCGACCACGTGAAGACAGCAACAAAGGTGCTCTGTGCATCATTGGCCATAATTCAAAAGAGGCGTCCAGGCTGCAAATGACAACAAACCGATCAAAAGCCCCAACAAGTTCACATGATTAAGAGTTAATAGTTGACTCAGACAATGGTTTCATCACAATTCATGTTTTGGCTTGGAGCATAAGGATCAAAGCATAACTCTTGTTGCAAATACGACATCATTTAGGGCATGAAATCATCGAAAGCTTTCAGCCTCAGGCATCAAGAAAGCTCACAGTTCCTCACAAGTCCAATCTGCTGAGGCATGTAAGTTTCTCGATGATTCGATGAACTAAATGAGAACAAACCACATTTGTACCTCACCTTTCCAGTCCTCACAAGCCTCAGCATAAAGTACCAACTCTCAAGCTCATAGTAGGCATGGAGCCATGGTTACATCCACTCCCCGACCATCCGAATGGCAAGTGACCATTCGGTTGCTTGGGAATGGACGTGAGCCATGGCATTATGACTACCATGAATTCAACATAAAGGAACCCAGGTGTAGGGTCGAGATGGGGACTAGAGGGGAGGGTGAATAGTCCTTTCTAAAAACTAATTTACGGCTAAACAAATATGATGCGGAATTGAAACTATTCGCTTAGCCAAGACTTCACCCCTTTAGCTATGACTCTAAATCACCTCACAAAAGATCCTACACAAAAGCAAATGAGGTGATAAGCCTAGCTTGAGCTCCTAACCGTTTCTATTGCAAGGTCACACAAACCTATGCACTAGTACTTCAAACAAGGGTGAGCTCCTACACAATTCTAATGAGCAAAAGCACAAAGCCAAACCTAAGCTCACTAGAAGCACTAAGGACAAGGTGACACATGCCTAACCCAAAGGCTCAAATTACTTAGCTACACAAACTAAGCAAAGCAACTAACAAGCTACACAAGCTAGTAATTGCAAGAGCTACTCCACAAGCACAAGCACAAGCACAAGGTATATGAGAATGTAAATACAAAGCTTGTGATTTGAAGAATGCAAACCACCGAGAAGAGTAGACAAGTTGACACCGGTGATTTTTACCGAGGTATCGGGAAGCTTGCCAACTTCCCCTACTCCTCGTTGTGTCGACCAACACCTTGGGTGGTTCCTGTGGTGTTTCACCTAGATGGTTCTTCGGTGTGATTCTCCCGATCACTTGCCCCTCAAGGCACGCCCCGCCAAGGCAATCACGCAGACACCACTCTCAAGTGAGCCTCTCAAGGCACCACAAGACACCACACGCACAAGGGAGGTACTCACCGACACGCTCTAGTAGTGTCGCCGCGATCCCCGCGAGATGAGCACGAACCTCTCACAAATCCTTCTTCTTGAGCACCGACAATCTCCGTTGTGTGCTTCACGAAGTCTCTTGCCACCAAGCCGTCTAGGAGGTGGCAACCTCCAAGAGCAACAAGCACACCGGGCTTGCAACACAATCACCTAGTGCCACTAATGCGATCTCTCAACGCTAATGCACTAGAATCACTCCTCACTTTGGTTTGATGAACACTATCAATCACAAGTGAGTGGGAGGGCTCTCTAGCACCACAACACAAGCCACCAAGGCCTAAGTGTGCTCAGCACCAAACAAATCGGTATGTGGTGGCAAATAGCCCAAACCGAAACTAGCCGGGGGACGAAAAACACACTTTTGCACTGCTGGCGATCGTGCGCGCAAAGCGCGAGACGCCGCCAGCGCTGTACAAAACAGCCCCCGAGCAACTAGCCGTTGGCAACTTTTCAACAGCGCCGGACGCGCCAGGCGCAAAGCGCCGCACGCCCGGCGCAGCCCTCGACGCGGTCCGAGAGGGTGTAAACCAACCGACCCGCCGGATGCAAAATACACAGCGCTGACGCGCCAGGCGCTGTACAAAACAGCCCCCAAACAGCGCGGGGCAGCGTGGCGCTGACGCGCCAGGCGCCCGCGCCAGACGCGTCCTTACGCTAGTCTCGGCCGCCGCCGTTGACAGCCCGACCAACGCCCGATCAAACGTCCATAACTCTTTCATCCGAACTCCGTTTTTGATGATCTTGGACTCTATGGAAAGCTAACTCAGAGGGCTACACAACCCACATGGTTACTTGATCCAAAGCTCAATGGATCAAAGCAGTATTTCACTCCAAAGTCAGTCCTAGTGTCCGAGAAACACCGAAACAACTTCTCCTTTGCAAATGTGCCAACACCACCAAGTGTACATCACCATGTGCATGTGTGTTAGCATTTTCACAATCATTTTCAAAGGAATTTTCTCTTGATCTCACCACGCCACTCGATCCTAACATATCGCAAAGTTAGATCGCACAAGTGGCACTAGATGACCGATATGCAAACAAGTTTGCCCCTCTTGATAGTATGGCCATCTATCCTAAACCCGGTCATAAACTTCTCTAAGCTCGCATGACCGCTAAAATGAAATGCCCTATAGGTTATACCTTTGCCTTGGCGCATTTCCATTCCACTCCATCTCCAAGTGCCGATGCAACACATGCACCAACACGATCACCAAATGATATGATCCACTTCATATCATCACGCGACACTATTGGTCCATCGATCTTGACCTCACTTGCTCTTCACCGCTAAGTCGGTCCGTCGGGCGCCAAGTCTTGCCCAAGCTTCACCGGGCCAAGGTCCATCGCTTCACCTGTCTCGACTTGCCCTTCACACTTGCAACCGGTCCATCAAGCTAAGCCTTGTCTTGATCTTCACCACCTCGGTCACATGACTCCATGTCATGTCTCATATGCAATAAAGCTCCTTCATTGTGTCATCACATGTGAACTAATCTCCCCGCGTGTATTCTCTCAATCACACATTATTAGTCCACCTAATATTGTCACTCAATTACTAAAAACCACAAGGGACCTTTCACGTGCACCTCGTTATGCATCATTGGCAATAAAGTCTACTCAATTAGATGGAATGTTATTAGTTTGAGAACGCTGCATCGGATTGATAGGATTTAGTAAGTTACTCACCAAGTGACCGAACAGAAAGTGTGTATCACAGAATAGTTGCTGTAAAATAATGTTTTTGAGAAAGCAACATCAGTTTCATAGGGGAAAATAATGATTTGTCGGGCCTGTAAAGAAACCTCTCGATTCTACAAAGCGAGTTAAGACCTACAATGTAATCGAAATTAGGACCTATACTAAAGATCTACAGATAACCAAATTTCTAATCTCGTTGATGCTCACTAACTCATATTTTTACGCATCAACAATTCATGAAAATGACTAAAAAGATAAATCAACAATAGAATAGGGCTTTGGACTAATGATTTCCACGAGTTTTGGTAAAGTTGTGATTTGCGGGGACTTAACAGAAAAAATGCAGAATTAACGTGTCATACGACCGACGCAACGTAATGCAATCCAACTCAAAACAAGTCTAGAAGGCTCCGGATTACTCCCCGACGCGGAACTAAACTTAACACCCAAGAAAACATCATCTAGAAGACTCCGGAAGCCACGACGCCGCCGCGGGACCCAGAGGGCCACTCTGGGCCGGGCCGGCCTAAATAACAGCCTACCGCCTCCCTCCCCGCCACGCCAGCCCCGCCTTCCAGAAGCTTCCTCCACCGCCCCGAGACGCAATCTAATCCACTCGTTTAATGTCGGTTTGATCCGATGGTTACGGTGGAGCACGTGATGCCCTCTCCTCCGACTATATAAGCAGCCCCCGTGCCCCCCTCGTTTCATAATGGATCTGAAGCCTCAAGTCATCATCAAGTAGAAGATCAAGTTGAAGCCAAGGCGGGAGAAGAAGAGGAGTCACCAAGAGATAGGATAGTTAATTGCCTCTATATATAGATCTAGAGCCTAGTTTAGATAGAAAGTCGAAGTTTAGAGAAGAGAGAGCGCTCGCCTCCGCTCGATCCGTGAAGTTACTATGAATCAATATTATTGTTTTCATACACCTTCGTATATTTCATTACTATGCATGCAATTAGTCTATTTTTACTTTATTCTAGTCATAGCATACTTGATATGATCATTATTCATGATAATTCAACGCGCTTATTCGTAGAGCTCCTAGTATATTACTTCGAAAGTGTGCTAGGTAGTAGAAAGTATGTAAGCATGGTGCTTAGATATAATTTACTTGGCGGATTCACCTTATATGCCGGGTCGTGTGGTAGATCGTAGTGGTGACAAAGACTATTGAGTCCTTTGCAATCCATCCCCCGTATGTAAGCCTAGTCGATAATGGTTCTTGGGATAATCTTGTTTCGCTCTGATTTTCTTAAGTAATCTTCGGTGCACATTCTTATCTATGGTTTTGATATATATATGATTTTATGCTATGATCGCTTTTAAAACCATTTAATAGATTCTTTTGTATGCTACCTAAGAATCGCCCCTTTGTCTTAAATCCAATCCTAATCTCACTAGGAATTAGTTTTATGCTATACTCACCACGGTGTGCCTCTCACTGCTCCTCATATACCTTAATGCTATTTATTATTGGCTTACCTTGTTTAAGTATATGCCGATACCAAAATCTCATTAGTCTTCTATCACTTGTCTTTAATCAATTGAACCACCTCGGCTATATCTTCCTTGTGGATACGACATATATTTAAAACCCTCCCTCGTGAAATGCTTCATTGGACATCCGCGGCGCTGCGGATCTATAAATATTTCTCTCGTAAGGTAACAAATACCAACAATCTCGCGATACCCGACGGAGATTTCATACCGAATGGCAAATTACCGAGCACGATGGCGAGCCGAGGTTGCCGCCGCCACGGAGCAAGATCTTGCAGAGGTCGGGTCGCCTTCAAATCGACAGGGGCTCGGGTGGCGCAGGGGTCGCGGCGCAGTGGCCGAGTTGCTTACAGGTCGATGCCGCGGGACGACGAGCGGGGGTCTCCGGGCGTAGTGACTCCGCGCGTGACCCGGCGTGGGCGCTCTCACGTGAGGAGTGAGGAGGAGGAGGAGGAGGAGGAGGAGGTCCGGAGGGCGGGCGGGGTTCTCGGCGGCCCACTACCTGCCACCACGGACGGGGTCCCGCACGGTGGACCTTCTTCTTCGAATCCACCATGGCGGGCCGGGCGCCAAAGCCGGGAGTGGGCTACGCACAGGGAGTGGGTGGTGGCGGAGGCGTCGGGGGAAACCCTAGGAGAGGAAGAGAGGAGCAGTGAATGAATCGAGAGGAGGAGGGCCGGGTAGGTGGGATGATAGGATAAGGTTACAAAATTTTAGGGGCCGCCCGCCGGAGCCCGCTCGCCGCTTGTTTTGCAAAAAGAGAGGGAGAGGGAGAGGGCGGGGAGGGAGGGAGTTTCAATTTCATTTCAACCCTTGATCTCATCCATCCAATGGTGTAGATAGAGCTAGAGATCAAAATTTGAAATGGGGCCTTCGGGCCGGCTCTAGATGGATCCAAATCGAAAAGTCATGAACACGTGTTTTGTAGGCCGACCTACGCTCGATATTAGAGTCAAATTTTTAGTTTTCGAACATCCGCCTCCGAATTTTGAATTTTCAAATTTTTGCGCTCGACGAAGTTTTGGGGCCCTAGACGGCCTCCGCTTTGAAAAGTCATGAACACGAAAGTTCATAACTCATCGAGATCTACATTCCGTATTTAGGTGACTTTTGCATCAGAGCAAGCGCTCGAAAGCGTGAAGTTCAAAACCACTAGTCGCCTACGAGTTGCATAAACTCTCTCGTGAGATATGCGGATTTGCGACTAGGGTTCACCAGCACTTTCTCAAATGCAAAAAGTACCTATATATGGAATGTAGATCCCGACGAAGTTCTATCAACTTCGTGTTCAAAAGTTTTTCATCCGAGGCCGCTTAGTGTCCGTTTAATGAGGTTTGACCAAGTCAAACGTTGGTCAATTTGAAATCGGGGCCTTCGGGCCGTTTTTGAAGCTCTAGATGGATCCAAATCGAAAAGTCATGAACACGTGTTTTGTAGGTCCCTTCAAGACCTACGCTCGTATTAGAGTCAAATTTTCGCCAACTTCGACCTTTCGAATTTCAAATTTTAAATTTTACGACTCGGACGAGTTTTCGGGGCCCTAGACGGCCTCCGCTTGAAAAGTCATGAACACGAAAGCTCATAACTCATCGAGATCTACATTCCGTATTTAGGTGACTTTTACATCCGAGCAAGTGTTCGAAAGCGTAGTTCAAAACCACTAGTCGCCCACGAGTTGCATAAACTCTCTCGCGGAGATACGCGGATTTGCGACTAGGGTTCACCAGCACTTTCTCAAATGCAAAAAGTACCTATATATGGAATGTAGATCCCGACGAAGTTCTATCAACTTCGCGGTTCAAAAGTTTTTCATCCGAGGCCGTTTAGTGTCCGCTTTGTCGAGGTTTGACCAAGTCAAACGTTGGTCAATTTGAAATCGGGCCTTCGGGCCGTTTTGAAGCTCTAGATGGATCCAAATCGAAAAGTCATGAACACGTGTTTTGTAGGTCTCTTCAAGACCTACGCTCGGTATTAGAGTCAAATTTTCAGCGAACTTCGACGCCGAATTTCGAATTTTCAAATTTTTATGGTTCGACGAAGTTTTCGGCCCTAGACGGCCTCCGCTTGAAAAGTCATGAACACGGAAAGTTCATAACTCATCGAGATCTACATTCCGTATTTAGGTGACTTTTGCATCCGAAAGCAAGCTGTTCGAAAGCGTAGTTCAAAACCACTAGTCGCGCTTTTTTTTTTTTTTTTTGCCGTTTTCTTCCTAGTCAAATGAGCAATGCATCCTTAATTTTGTGAGAGTTTTCTTCCTCGTTAAACGTGGATCCAAATCAAAAAATTTAAAATTAACACAATAGTGTTTTGCCTTAGAATCTAAATTAAATGAGCAATTGACTATGAACTTAGAAACTCCAAATGCAAAAGAAAAGGGGAAGATCAATCACAAAAGAATAATAATATACAAAAGTGAGCTAAAGACCAAATATATATATATACGTATTTCAATACATATTAGTTGTTCTCCATCCCTACACTAGCACTAATATTAGTTGTTCTTCATCCATCCCTACATATATAATAATAAATAGGTGTTTTGCATCCATCCATGCAAACCACATACATATACTAAGTTACTAACTAATCTAAAGATCAGTCCCCCCGCATCCATCCATCCATCCAAAGAATACATACACATTGTTCATAAAATAATAAGCCCACTAAACAAAGGCTACCAAAAGGTCGGGGTGGGTCATGCAGGGTGGGTCTTGCGAAGTGAGGGGGCTCGGTGGGGACGCCATCACTTCTTGCCCAGGCGGCGTCGACCAATGCCCGGCCGGAGGTGGCCAACCTTGGACTTGACGCCTCCAGTCCTGCCGGCGCCCACCTTCTTTGGGTCGGGTCCTTCCTCCGACCGCTGAGTTTGAGCTCGCCACCTTCGAGGACACAAAGACGGGCGAGCCTCCGGTTCAACGGCTAAGTGGATCGAGGCGGTGATGGCGCCATGAGTGCGGTCTTGGAGATCCGAAAAGTCTAAACAAAAAGCAAAGTTATTAGTTTGAGAAAGCAGGATCGCTTTGATAGGATATAGTAGGTTACTCACCAAACACAATGCTATATCATATGATAAATACATAAAGAGTCGAGATATTATACCAAAAACACATTTCTATATATCATAGGATAATCTAATGACTACATGTCAGTAAAATAATGAATTCGAGAAAGGAACATAAGTTTCATAGGGGAAAATAATGATTTATCGCTTAAAAAACCCGAGTCCTCATTGGGCTAACAACACCATAGCCCTATTCCATCCTATGCCATCACTTAGATTAGATCTAGTGTTGCATTGATTGATGGTCCCCAACGGTGCCAGAAAAAATCCGTGATGAGGAATGCTTTTTCCAATTTGTACTACCGGGGCCGCAAAATCGAAGCAAATCAATTATGTGAATACCGATCAAACACATGCCTCTTAATTTGGTGTCGCCTTTTTCTTATATCTAATGACTGCCTTTTAATTGAAGATGAGAAACAAAAAATGAATGGACAAAGATGGAATATGCCTATTCTTCCACCGAGATACCATCGCCTTGAGTTAGGGGTTGATTGATTCCTAGCCACCATAATCCTTACACCCTTGGCATGTTGGCATTGGCATGTATATATTCCTTGCACCCTTGCATGCATATATTCCTTACACCCTTCCATGCATATATTACTTACACCCTTGCTTCACCACATGCCAAACCTTGGTGGGCACCAAACAACCATCCTAACCCAATTGTTGCCGAACAAGTGGTTGATACAAGCATATTGGATTACCGACATGAATAGAGAGATAGGTAGAAGAACTAGTGTTCACATAAAGGCAGCCATCTTATTATTGCATTCACTAAATTATACACATGGCCAATAACAGTCTACTCAAATTAGAAACTACCAAATTATTAGCCATCTATCAAATCATTATCCATCATTGGCCAATAACAGTCTACTAAAATTAGAAACTACCAAATCAAGTAGCCATCTATCAAATCATTATGCATCATTGGCCAAATCATTTGCTATCTACCTAATCATACCTCGATTCTACAAACGAACTACCAAATCAGTAGCCATCTAATAAATCATTATGCATCATTGGCCAAATGCGCACCTCCGCACTCACGATTCTACAAATGAACTAATCCAGATTGTACAAATCAAGTTTGACTGAACGCCTCCTTCGGGCGCCGGAGGGGCATTTGCTCCATGATGGCAAGTCGAGCCGGAACGGAGCGGGGCCCGGCGACACATGGGTGCCGCGGCGGCACAAGGTCGGTTAGGCCCTCGAAGCACTCCTGCAGATCTCCAACGCCGAGGCGACGAGTGCGATGCTTGCCGCGCCTTGGCCTTGCCGCCGTAGCCGCGGGCCTTGCCGCTGGCCGCGGCACTCCCCCTTGCCGTGGAAGTTCCCGCCTGTGCCGACGCCGCCACAAGGTTCGTTCTTGGCCTTGCCCCTGCCCTTGCTGGGTGGAAGCATAGCCCTTGCCGCCGACGCCGCAACCCTCTTCTTGGTCGACGGCGGCGGGGTTCTACCCCCGCCCGGGATCTTCCTCCTCGGCACGCCGCAGCCTCCATAGCACGGGCAACGGCTCAAGACGCTTGGTTGCGCCGCACCGCCGACGCTTCTTGAGGCCGACGGCTTCCCTCGAGGTAGAGGCCATGGTCGGCGGAGGACCCGTGAGGCGGCGGGTCCGCCGGCACTCCACAACCCCGCCACGGGGTCCCGCGACGCCTCGCTTTCTCCGGGACGGACCATGGCCGGCGGCGGAGTCGGAGGGCCGTGGGGCGGCGGCGGAAACCCTAGGAGAGGGGAGGTGAATCTGAATCGAGAGGAGAAGAGGGGAGGAATTGTGACGGTGTGACGGTGGGGGTGAAAACGTTAATGTGACGCGGTGAATAAGGATAGAGTGATCGGCGGATGGGGCCCACGGTCAACCCGACTCTAGTCGCGAATTTTAACATTCTATACTACACTCCGACGAATGTTCCCACGCACGCAATGGTCAAGGCGCGAAACCTCCATCCCGCTCATCCTGGGTTCGAGACTCTCCGCTTTTTTTTTTTTTTTTTTTGTTATTTATTTTACGTGACAAATGTAATTCAGGTGTCACAAAACACCCAAATCTGGTGTCATAAAAAAACCCTCGCCAAGATGGGTGCCCCTACGCCCACAATATATGATGAAAACGGGTAGTATAATGTGACGATCATTTTTCAAAGGCCACAAATAGTCATGGTGTTTGCATTTTGTGACGCACAACGTGTTTTCCGTCAGATATGGCACATTATATGACGATTTTAGGCCCCGGCCATGAGGTCGTTTTGTTATAAAAAATCGGTATTCTTGTAGTGAGTGTCGAGGTTGTAGCCAATCACCGTGATCACCAAGAAATCTCCAACGAGCAAGAACAAGTGACACGATGATTTTACCGAGGTTCACGTGCTTGCCGCAAGACGCTTAGTCCCCTCGCTTGGCGACACACCCACTTGATGGTTGCTAAGTTTAATGGCCGGTGTAAATCCCCGGTGTGGGAGCTCAAACACACCAATCACAAGAGGGGCCAAACAAGCCACGCAGCAATCCACTAGTGCTCCTTTCGCGAATCTCCAGCGGGGTAAGGAACGACCCCTCACAAACCACCGTGTGGCCTCGAACAAGCTCCAATCGAGCTCAACACCGCCTCTTGCTCCAAGCCACTAGGAACCAAGCAAATTCCCAAGAGAAACGAAATCCCGCTGCTTCTCCAAGGATGAAGTGCCTCTAGAATGCAATCACCAATGCAATGCACTTCTATCACTCTCAATCTCACTCAAGATTCGAAGTTAGAGTGAAGAGATGAGTGAGGGGAGTCTCACAAGCTCACAAGTGTGTAGGAGTATTCAAATGTGCAAGAGAGAGGGCATGAAACCGGGCAAACCCATATATATAGCCTCCCACAAGATAGAGCCGTTGGCCTCCAAAGAGGGTTTTCATACTGCCGATCGGACGCGACCGACCGGACTCACCCGAAGTCCGGCCGCGAGTCCGGCCACCGCTCTGGGCCACAAGTTTATAGGGTCTCGGCCCACGGCCGACAAAGACTCTGGTGCGGCCCGGCCACAAATTTTCCGGCCGAAGCACCGGAAGCATCCGGGTCCAAGGTCCGGTCGATGCCCCCAAGAATACCCGCAAGGCGTTCGCTGCACTCCATCGACCGGAGCCACCTGGTAAGGTGCCCCGCCACGCCGCCCAGGCGCCCCGGCCACCCCCAAAACCAAAGAAATCTTCATCTTTTTCTTTGCTCTTTGCTTCAAACTTGCTTCGCCTCTTGCCATAGGTTGCCAACATGTCCAAGATGATCACGTTATCACCAATGTTAGCATGTCGATAAGTTAGACAAGATCGGGTTAGTGCTCTCATTGTCCTAAATGCAATATGCAAGTCAATTGGACCTAGAAGCACTTCACCAAAGGATTGTCGCGCATTCCCTCTTGATAGTCGGCTATCTATCCTATAATGTGATCACACGCTCTATCTTGTCTTGATCACTAAAAGGAAAACCCTATCAAGATACCTTTGCCTTGATCTCCCGGGTTCCTGTCATGCCGATCATCGAGCTTGACGATCCATCAAGTCCACCGACATTGTCCATGTTCATAATCATCATGCTCCTTGTCATCCACCTAATCCTATCTCAAGTCATCACTTAGAGCAAAGGATTAGTCCACAAGTGTGTCATCAATTTCCAAAACCAAACATGAGATTTCAGCCGACCGCTAATGTGGGCCGGATCCATGTGGCCACGTGCCGGCCCGACTCCGGGCCGAAGCTCGCCATGGTCGCCGCCTAGGGGCACCGGCGACGAGAAATGGAAGGGGGAGGGGTGGAGGAGGTGCGCCGGCAGGAGATCCAAGCCCCAGCCGTGTCAATCCGGCTGTCCCGCACGCCTGGTCGCCAAACTCGTTGGAAACGAGGTGGGGGGGGGGGGCAGAGGAGCAGGGGGGACGGGGGTGGAGGACGCGAGGGAGGAATCCCGCCTTTGTGGGGGGCTCGCCCGGGCCGCCGCCGCCACCGCTGGAGGTGTGACGATGGCGGCCGGGAGAGGACAGGAGAGGGCTGCCCGGCGGCGCAAGGCGTGGGCACCCCCAAGTCGCCTGTAGGAGGGCGGTCGGGGAAGGGGAGAAAGATGTTGTGCTCAAATATATTTATTATAAAAATAAATTCCATAACTTACTTGATATTTATTACGCATCATATAGATATTTAGCACCTTTTGTACTCTCTCTGAACCGCACTGAAATTTAAGGTATTGCAGTATTAAAAATGTGTCCTAGTTTATATTTATATGGTACTAGGAGGATACCCCGCGCGTTGCGGCGGGTCGGCTGGGGTATTTTGCACGTTGCGGCGGGTATGCAGTTGATTTTTATTTAATTGCATAGAAATCAAATTCGAAAAATAACATGAGCATGACCATAAAACTTCATGCATATACTTACATTCTCAAATGCATGGAATGGCAGATGGAACAACATTATACTAATCAGACCCTCTGCTTTCATAACATGCATATGAGCAGCATAGGTTTTCTCTATGTTTTCAGTCACTCTATTAACCTCTCCAAGAAATTTACAATGCCACAACGAAGTTGCCATATAAGAGAGCAGGTTCTTGATAAAAGGGACCAAAATCCAATGGAAAAATCAGTTCATTTGCTACAGCGAAGTTGCCATATAGGCTGTCGTGCTATATGTAAGCTAGCAGAGTACCTATGAACTTCAATGGGCTTGGTGTCCATAAGTATCCACGAGCAGTTCAATTGGCTTGTTGTCCATAGGATGACCAAACCTTTGACAAACAGTACATTTGCAGTGAATTGACATGGTGAAATAATTTAAATGTAGTTTCACAAAAAAAAAAAAAAAAATGCAGAACTGAGCAATTTCATTCTGTTACAAAAAATTAGACCAAAGAACTCCATACCTATTGCCTATTAGTGAAGGCAATATAGAAATAACGGTCAATTGCAGTGTTAAAACACTACCCCTCTTCCAATGAATATTCATCAAGTTGATCTTACCATTTACATACTTCAGTAGAGTTTCACCCTTCAGCATTGTTGGGAAGCCTTCAGCATATCCTAGGATCATCTTGCTCTTCCCTAAGACAAATCTGAGTGGGATTCCTTTACCTGTAAATTATAAAAATAATAACAAAGATGATTCGAATAATCAGTAATTGAATTGAGTAGGCATATAGATGGGACAAACATTTGGGGTGCAAAGTTCATGCGGACAGTTGGTTTTAAGATACAAATATTACACAAAAAGATTAAGATTTAAAAGTATTACAGAAATGACATAGTAATCTAATATATTGTTCCATAGGTGTTTTCCAAATAGCACACATATGTGCCAGCAAAATAGGATGCTTGCAACTTAAAATTTAAATTGTGAGTTGTGAAATGCTAGCAGGAAATCACATCTCAGAATAGAGGGGGAAACCATACTATAATTAATATAAAAACAGGATATGGAAGCAACAATATTTGAAGACACTGCAGTATACATAGTGGTGAAATGCACTCAGAGATATTGCAACACCTCGGGCCTGATAATCGAGGGCCGGCCCTCGGCTACGGAGGTCGTAGCCTCGGTCCGTCGTCTTCTCGGCGAGGTTATTCCTCTCTCAGCCATAGGCTTAGATGAGAAAGAGAGAGATTAGAGTAATATCTTTCTTAATTTCTTTGATGTCCTGCGTACAGCATATAAGGCCGATGGCCAACTAATCCTGGAGCCAATTGCTCCTGAAATCTAGGCATGATAGCCAACTAACCAAATCTTAAGCAAAGTAAACAAATCCTATTTTCCAAACTCAGCCACGGTGACCGGCTGGTTCGGCTGGGCCGCTCAGCGCCAGCGCTCGTCAGCGTTCCTTTGCTCGACGCGACGCCGCTGGCGCCGCTCTGCTAGGGGCATATGTGCGTCCGCACATGACATCTCCCTCCTCGAAGACCAGCTCGCCCTCCGCCGGAACGCCGGAACCCCGGCGCGAAGTCGCCAGTCCTCCCAGGTGGGCGCGGATTGCGGTCGTCGCGCCCTTTGCACGAACTTGCCGCACGCCCGCCGCCGCCATGCGGGCACCGGCAATCCGCAACGGGTCGGCACCGGCCCCATTGAGCATGGGAGCGTACTGGGGGGCGGCGGAGGTGCGCCCATGCACTTCTTGAGTGACGCCCACGTGGAACACGTCGTGCGGCGGCGCCCGGGGGCAGTTCAGCCGGACCGCGGCGGCGTTGATCACCTCCGTGACCGGTGCGGACCACATAGCGGGGCTTGAGCTTCCGTGTGGTGGTCTGGGAGGAGGGGCGCCAGCCGCCGCCGAGGCGGAGGAACGCCCGGTCGCCGACCTCGTGGCGACCGCCCGGTGATGTTTGTCGTAGTGGGCTTACGGACCGCTGGGCTTGCTCAAGGCCGGTAGCGGGCGCCCGCGAATAAAGCCTCCGAGCTTCCATTCTGGGCCACCGCCGCACGGCTTCACGCCGTGCTCGTAGCCCGGATGGAGGGCTGGTCGCGGCCGTACACCACGCTGAACGGGCGTGTCGCGGAGGGACGTAATCGGAGAAGGCCGTGTTGTAGACGTGCCCGCCCGCCCGGCAGCCAACGCAGCCATTGCCGGGACGATCACCCGGTGAGGCGCCAGCAGTACATGCCGATGACGGTTGTTTGTTTCAGGCCCGCCATCCGCCCGGGGATGGAATGCGGACGAGCAGCAGCAGCTTTGTGCCCATGAGACGCATGAGCTCACCCGAACGACGAGGTGAACACCGGGTCGCAATCGGAGACAATGGACCGCGGCATGCCATGGAGGCGACGATGTCGGTGAAGAAGGCCCGCCGCCCACGGACTCCGCGGTATGCGGGTGCGCCCGGAATGAAATGACGATTTTGCTGAACTGTCGACGACGGAGAGGATCACCGCCTTGCCGTGCACCTGGGGCAGCGCCTCGATGAAGTCCATGCCGATGTCCGCCCCACACCGCCGGCGAGGTACGGGTAGCGGCTGCAATAGCCAAAAGAGTTTGGAGGTGGTCAGACTTGTAGCGGCGACAAATGGTGCATCGCGTGCCGAAGTCCTGCACCGGCGCCTCATGTTGGGAAGTGGAAATCCGTGCGAGACGATGAAGGGTACGGTGGATCCCCTCATGGCCATCATCATGGAGCCGGCGGTGATGATCTCTGCAGCGGGACGCGGCGGAGTGGTATGTAGAGGCGCCGTCGAAAGTGACCATCCCGTCGGTCACCGCCCGGGGGAGCAGCGCGTGCCGCGCGGACTCCATCGTGGATAGCTGCCAGGGCCGGGTCCATGGCTCGGCGTGCGCGGAGCGGCCCGGCGAAGTCAAGCCCCGTGGCGCGGATGGCCATCGGCCACGCCCTCCCGGTGTCGCGGCGGAGCGGGCGTGCGCAGCGACATTCGACACTGCCGGACCCGGTACTCCACGTGTAAAAATCAAAGCCCGGTAGCTTCCGGGCCAATGGTGCTGCGGGATCGTGGCGGAAAGCGCTGGTCGAGAGATACTTGAGGCTGTAGTGGTCCGTTTAACAACGAAACACCGCCCCCACCAGTACGACGCCCGGTCTTGGGACTACTGGACCAGTCCGATGAGCTCTCGCTGCCGTGGCGGCCCGGCGCCTTTGTGCCCGGGCAATGGGCGGCAGAGAACGCCACCGGGTGACCTCACGCACAGAACAGCGCCAAACCGTGCGACGGCGCATCACGATTCGACCACGGGTCTTAGTGAAGTCGGGCATGGCGGGACCGGCGCCGACGTCACGACCTTGAGGGGCGCGCTGCGCGCTGCCGCCGCCGTGTCGTCCCATGCGAATCCTTCCTTTTTGGCGGCCGGGTGGCGCGGGCGCCCACGCGTCTTGTAGTTGTGCACAAATTTGCGGTAGTAGCCCGCCGGGCCGAGGAAGCCGCACCGCAGCGCTGAGCGGGCAATCGCCGGTCGAAGATGGCTGCACCTTGGCCGGGTCCATGGCCACGCCCGCCGCCGAGATCACATGGCCGAGGTAGGCGACGGACGCGGGCGCCAACACGCATTTGGAGCGCTTGACGAAGAGGTGGTGGCGCTGCAGCTCCCCGAGCACCGCGGCGGAGGTGAAACACGTGCTTCTCCCATGTCTTGCTATAAATCAAAATATCGTCAAAGAAAACAAGAACGAACCGACGCAGAAGGGACGGAGCACGCCGCTCATGAGGGCTTGAAATGTTGCCTGGCGTTGTAGTCCGAACGCCATGACCAAGAACTCATACAAGCCGTCATGGGTGCGGAACGCCGCCTTGTGCACGCCCTCGGGTCTCATGCGCACTTGGTGGTACCCGAGCGGAGGTCCGGGCTTGGAGAAGAACCGCGCCCGTGCGGCCGCCCAAGAACTCGTCGACCACCGGGATGGGAAGGCATCCTTGACGGTGAGCGCGTTGAGCGCCGGTGGTCGACGGTAACCTCCAGACCTGTCAGGCTTCTTGACGAGCAAGACCAGGGGGCGAGGCGGTGGTCGCTACGGCGCCGCGATCCCTTGCTCGATCATGGCGGCGCGTAGGCGTTCGGCTCATCCTTGTGCGCCGCCCGGATAAGCGGTATGGACGATCGCCACGAAATTTGCGCCCCCGCTGAGGATGATGCGGTGGTCGTGGGTGCGCTGCGGGAGGCGAAGGTATACTCGACGGCAGGGCCCCAAAGGCCTCGAGGAGCGCTGCAAGCCCTGGCTCCGCCGTGGCGGTGCGCCGCCCAGCGGGCGCGGGAAGTCGGCCGCTGCCCCGGCGAGGCCGTGCGCCCGTGGGCGTTGGAGCGACGGTGCCAGGGCGGGAGTCCACCACCGGCCCCAGCGGGGGCAGCGGTTCGGGGACCACATCGGCCCGCCAACGGCATAACGAGGTCAGCGGGAACGCCTCGCCGTCGATGGTCGGCGACGCGTCGCGGATGACGCCGGCGGTGGTGATGCTTTCGCCATTTGCCACCATGGCGATGGCGCGGGCGTTGTCGGAGAGCGGGCCAGAACGGCCGCCGCCGCCTCGGAGATGAAGTTATGGGTGCTGCCGGTCGGAGGGCGACGGCGGGCGGCGCCCACCACCCGACCACCGCATGGTGTCAGCCCGCCGGAGAGCAGACGGGGCTCTGCATGGAGAAGAGCGGAGCCTTGGCGTCGGTCGGCCGCCACTGACGGGCGTCGTCGGCGGCGGCGCGTCCTCCACGATCTCGACCCGTCGGACGAAGAAGATGCGTTCTGCGAACCGGTTGTGGCCGCGGTGTGTAGCGCTTCGTTGCGATTGAAGCAAAGTCCGAGCTTGCGGCCTTCGGCCATCTCCTTCGGGACAGACCGCCGGCCGTCGCCGCGGCGGACCGCGAAACGGCTGGTGGCGCCGGAAGCGCCCTGGCGCGCTGGAGGGCGCCGGGAGCGCCGGCCCGGGCGCTAGTGGAGGCGAGAGGCCTCAGCGCGCCCTTGCTGGGTGTGGCCGGCACCGCGGCTGCCCGGTCGAGTTCCATGAGTTCCACTTGGCACGCCCGGGCTCATGGCCGCGTTGAGCGGCTCGCGGGTTGAGATGCACCGCGTGGCTGGCGGTGGAAGGAGGTCGCCGTGAAGAGGTGGGCCCGGATCTCTAGGAGCTGGCCGTACAAGGCAGCGGCGCGCCTCGGAAGCGGCCCCGTACTCCTCCACGGTGCCGATGCGCCCGACCTCCGCCAACTCGAAGAGGGCGGAGCGCAAGGGCGGCTTAAAGCGAAGCATGAGGGAGTCCTTGAAGAACGGCCAGGCGACGACCCCGTGATCCTGCTGCAGCTGGGTGTACCATGACTGGGCCACGTCCTCGAGGTGGTACGACGCCATCCAGACCTTCTCCTCCTCGATGATCCGCTGCTGATGAAAGTAGGATTCGCAGCGGTTGACGAAGTGCAGGGGATCCGACTTGCCATCATAGCAGGGGAAGTCGATCTTTCGGAACTTATTGACGCCGATCGTTAATGTGGTGCTGACCGCGTTTGCCGCCGCCCGGGCCCGACGAGGAGGAGGACGTCTCCTTGGTCGCCTTCAGCCCCGCGACTTCGGACTGCAGGGTGGTGATCGAGCCGTGCATCTGCTCAAGGAGCTTGGCGAGGTCGGCGATGGTGGGTTCCGCCATGGGAGATGAGGAGGAAGAAGCTGATGGTGGGGAGGTAGGAGTAGGCGCAGCGGCTGGAGTTGGTGCGGCGGTGGGTGTTGATGGCGATGCGGCGGAGGTGGACGTCGTGGATCGACGTGACCGTGATACCAGGTTGTCAAGGGCCTGATAATCGAGGGTAGCCGGCCCTCGGCTACGGAGGTCGTAGCCTCGGTCCGTCGTCTTCTCCGGCGAGGTTATTCCTCTCAGCCGTAGGCTTAGATGAGAACGAGAGAGAGATTAGGAGTAATATCTTTCTTAATTTCTTTGATGTCCTGCGTACAGCATATAAGGCCGATGGCCAACTAATCCTGGAGCCAATTGCTCCTGAAATCTAGGCATGATAGCCAACTAACCAAATCTTAAGCAAAGTAAACAAATCCTATTTTCCAAACTCAGCCACGGTGACCGGCTGGTTCGGCTGGGCCGCTCAGCGCCGCGCTCGTCGCGTTCCTTTGCTCGACGCACGTCGCGGGCGCGCCTCTGCCGGGCATATGTGCGTCCGCACATGACAACCTCTGTGCTCCTTTCTTGTAGAATTGATCAGCACCATCCATCGTCCGAGTAGTGCAATGAAGTATAACCTGCACAATTATTGCAATGAGACATATTTAATTTGATCACCTAAAACTCCTTATGCCAACAGTACGAAAAACAGGACTGTCCAAGCAAAAAGTGCAATCATCAACAATGCAAAATGCCTAGTTAAAAAAAAAATGGTACATAGGCTCTATGAACAATCCAACAGAAGAGTTTGATTTAATCATTAAACCATTAGTTCTGTTAATGCACATTTATAGGACATAGTAGAAAATGACAGGTTGTGGCCACTATGTTGCTGAATTTTCTTGGGGATGGGCAGAGACTGAATATCGCTATCCAGTTCTCTGATAAGATCATCCAGAGTCTGTAGTTTCAAGTTAGCGGTGCGCGTGTCATGCTGACATCGACGATCACCTCCGTTCGTTTACCTTTCCTTCTAATCACTTCGCGTCCGATGTCTAAAAGAACCTTGTTTCCTATGTCTAACCACTTCCCTGTGTTAACCTGAACTACGCTGACTGGAATATGGAATCCGATAATCGCCTTTTTGCGGTTTCAAGTAAGAAGGGATCCTTCAGTAACATTTCTGCAAGCAAGAGTTGATTCTCTGTGAAGGAATCACATGAAACAGCATCCATCTTGTGATTTTTTAAATCATACGTGTAACTGGGCTTCACGATATGATCCAAACCTGCAACAGAAGCATAAGGTCATTCATTCAATTACTTCATCTGGAAAGTAGATAGTCTATGAGTAAACCTACAGCTGGAAAAAAAAAATCATATTCCTAAAAAATACTCTTAGAGTAAACAACTGGTTGAGTGTGTAGAGGCCAACAATGAATCAAGAGTATGTATACCATTTGTTGATTCATCGTTCATTTCTTTCATTTGCTGGTGCTGTTGTTCTTCCTTGGAAAATGTTTCCAGTGTCTGTATTGTCTCACTGACTGTATGATTAACTCTGTCATCCTGCATGTTTGGACCAGCAAAAACGCCATCAGACAATGTAATAGCACAACCATGGTTATCTTACATCAGGATGCTCTGTTATTTAAACTTACATTTGTCTCAACAATTAATTCAGGAGTAGTCTGTGCTACAGCAATGGTTGGATCATTGATTTCTTCAGTTAGTTCCTTTTCATATTGGTATGGCAAAGCCTCTCTAGTATGGAAATAATTTGATATGTTGTCTAACATTGCAGTAAATGTTATAACTTGTCCATTAGATGCATCTGACATCCTTTTTCTAAAAAAAAGATGCATCTGACATGCTCTGTATGGAAATAATTTGATATGCTGTCTAGTCTGACTTAAAGTCATGTTCAATTAGCAGAAACAACTTTTTTCTCAAGCAACTATGCTCATATTGAAATATGTAAGATTTGAATATAACTGTCCATATTTCACTCTGTGTTAGATTAGTATTGCCATCCATTACCAAATTTTAATAGTGATGTCTAGTATGCATTGACATATGTCGAGGCATGCAAAACCTTCGACTACTTTCAGCTTTTCTGTGACAATAATGAAACTGAAAGACAGTTCTGAATGTGAGCATTTGATAATACTGAATAAAACATTGCAGTTACCATGCTCTATTCATAACAGATATGAAATAAACTGATATGAAATAAACTGCAGAGCAACTACAGGTTAAACTGACAGGTGACTCAATTAGGTATTGTGGAGGTAATAAACTGCAGAGGAAGTAAAGGTTGCAGAACAGTTTATTTTCTACTGGTAAATAGGCTAAATATATACAGAAACAGTGATCCAAAGACAAACATGGAGATTCAGAGGCATGTTTTGTTGTTCTGAAGAAATAATTCCTTCACAATATAGCTCAGGCAATTTTTATTGAATAAAATTCTATTTCTACCTCAAAGGTGGAAAATAAAACTCAAATATTACTGCAAATTGATCAAAGTTTTAGAGATTTAGGGAACATATTATTTTGGTAAGGACATGAAACTTCATCATAACACTAACAACAACCTATGTACAAAGGTGGAAAATAAGACTCAAATATTACTGCAAATTGATCAAAGTTTTAGAGATTTAGGCAACATCATATTTCGGTAAGGACATGATAGTCATCATACTTTTTGAAGGCACCAGACTAACAGGCCTTTTGCTATTTTCTAAAAAGAATACATGGAGATTGATAATATCACAGGCAACATAAAAATGTTCTCTAAAAACTTTAGAAATAACAAACAGACCTTTTCCTATTTAAAAAAAACAGGCAGAGTAATCCAAACATAAACACGGAGATTCAGAGGCAGGGTTTCAAGACAAACCTGTATTGAAGCGCAAAATCGTCAATGATTACCCAGAGCCAAATCATTAATCCATGGCTCTGTATCAAATAATCTGCACATGTAACATAAAAATGTTCTCTCAAAATTTATAATAACTAACAGGCCTTTTGCTATTTTTCTAAAAAATACAGAGGCATAGCGACCCAAAAAATAAACATGGAGATTGAGAAGTATGGTTTCAAGGAAAACCTTTTTTGAAGCGTAAAACCGTAAATGATTACCCAGGGCAAAATCCTTAACCTGCATCGGGAAAAAGGACAATATAAGCGTAGCCTCTCATAAATCGGAACAACAGATTCAATTGCTACCTGTGGGAAGAAGAACATTTCTTACCTGTGCTTGCGATGCGGACTATGAGCTGAGAGGAAATCGGCAAGAAGTGGTATATATATAGACTTCAAAATGCAATTAGGAAACATGTAACTGAATAAATCAGCCATCACTGCAGGCGGAGGCGGACGGCCGGCAAGGAAGTGGAAGCGTCTAACGATGGGAGAAAGTCGAGGATCACGCCCGTCAGGAAGAGCGCACGGGCGACGAACGGCGGTACGGCCGCAAGGAAGGCTAAATGATCAGGTCCGGCGAAGCAACGTGGCCGACCGATCCGACCTGAACAGCTAGGGCAAAGCCGGTAACCGACGAACCGGTGCGGGTGGGGGAAACGGAACTGGGCAGGCTGCCATCGGAAGACAGGAGGTGGGAAGGAGCTCAGGAGACGGTATGGTCGGGGAACCCCAATCGCCCAGGCGCAGCGGAAACGGCCGCCGCAGCAAACGCGGGTGGGGAAGAAGGCTCGGCGACGGAATTTACTTTTCATCGTGAATGGGGAGGATGACGTGGACCGCTGATGTGTCACCCATGTCGAGAGAACTCCCCCGGTGGGGGTTCTCTTTACAGGGTTATTATAGATAGATTCTTGGCAAATTAATTCTCTCCAAAAGAACCAATTAATCACGGCATGTATATAGCTGACATTATGTGTCTGTACTGTGCCATCAAGTTCAAAATATGGAAAATATTAGACTTTTCTACAGTTAATAAAAGCGAGAATGACTTGTTTTGGACGGACATACGTATGGAGTCCTTGACACTGTTGCAGATGGCCATTAAATTTGAAAGGCAAGCATACCAGTGCTAGAATCCACCAGCGATCAGCCTCAAGTGCGTGCGTGCGTGTGTGTGTGTGTGTGTGTTTTTTTTTTTTTTTTTTTTTTTTTTTGACTGAAGCCGCCTCGAGTGTGGATCCATCTCTCTGATAAATCCACCATCGAGAATAAGCACATTATGAATATTGCTAACTGTCCAGTGTGCCAAACTAATGCGGCGGACATAAAACTATTTTATTCTCATGTCGTGCAAATGAAACGTTTAAGACACTCACAACGCATTTCTATCATATAGTCCCTAAAGCACCATTTATTATCTTGGGTATTGTGCACTTAGAGTCCTAAATAAGACTTAGGGTCTTTGTTTTTTTCCATAAATATACTGTCATATCATCAAAATGCAATAAATATAAAGGTAATAAATAAGCTTAGACTCTATAGTAGAGTGAGTGCCCTTAGAGAGCGTTGGATGCCTGGTAGCAAATTGTAGAAATATTGATTGTTGATAGACGAGCTTAGTGCTAATATAGGAGATTATGAGGAGAGGTAGTGAGAACAATGCGCTCAAGATTGGCTGGGCTGGGTCACCTGCCCGCGGAGGGAGGCCGAGGCCCACGCCCGCCGCCCAACCCCTCCCTCCCTCCTCGTCGGCCCAGCCGTCACCGCCGTGCCGCCTCCTCGGCTGGCGGCGGCCAGGGGGCTCAAAGGCACCCCCCGCTCTCCCCTTCCCGCGCCTTTCCTCCCCGGACCTCTTTCCCCTCCACCCTCCACCCCACCTTCCAACTCGGTAGAGGCCGGCCCGGTGTCGGTGTCCCGGTGGCCGAATACCGCCCCGTGGCCGGATCCGGGCACCCCAAGGCTAGATCCGAGCTCCCCGACGCTATCGACGGCGGCAGCCTTAGGTTCCGCGATGGTGGCCAAGGCGCGGCGGCCGGCACGCGCTTCGGGGCTCCGCGCGACCAAGCATCGTGGTCGGTGCGGCAAGGGCAGCGGGGCCACGATGCGCGTGCGGCGCCTTGCGTGTTGTTGGGGCTGTCGCGACGGCATCTTTGTCGTGCCGCGGGCTGCCGGCATACGGTGGCGGCGTTCTCCTCTTCGCTTTCAACTACGTTACGGTGGTGATGCCGCCGTGGTGGGTGGGGTCAGGTGGCTTGTTGCGGCGGCGTTTTTCGCGGACAGTGCGGGAATGCGGCTGTGGCTTCATGGTGGCACTGCAGGCATGTCGGGCCACCTCACCGACGCGGGCGTTGCGTTGAAGGATGTGTACAATTCACGCTTGGTTCCGTGGCGCCCTATCTAGTTCTGGACGAGCAATGGAGGTGCTCTGGCGTTGTGTCCTCCTTGGAGGCATTGTTCTAGAGCCGACGACGGTGGCAGGGTCGTGCCACTGGCCTTCTTGGAGGCGTCATCGTGGAATTGCGGTTCGTTGTGCAGGCTGGGGTCGAAAGACCTGCTTCTGGTGCTCTCTCTTGCGTTGTCGGCGTTCGCGGACGCCGATCCCCCTTCCGAAAACAACGCTTGAGCACTCCCCGCGATCCACCTCCATGGTAGTCGCCCGGTTTCCGGCTCTATTCCATCATGTGCTTCATTTCCTCTTCGCTTTGGTGTGTCCAGCTTTGGTATTGGTGTCACCGCAGCAGTTCACAGTGGCTACCTGGTTACTGGCGGTTTGACAACGTCCCCTTCGCAGTAGCTACCTAGTCACTGGCGCTTCGCGACTACCTAGTCTTTGGAGGTTTGCAAGTACTACGTTTGCCTCGCGACTACCCACGGTTTGCTTGAGGTTGTGGTGGGACGCTTGGCCACCGCGGCTCGACTCCCCCGACTGGCGACCTCTGCGTGGATGTATCTTTTGTTGTAGGCATAGTTTAGTTGGTAGGTGGGTGTTCGGAGGTGGTGGCCTCCCCCATGTTGTTTTCTTGCTGTTTGTGTCTGGATGTCGTCGGTAATCTTTGGATTACTAGCGAGTCTCTTGTATCGTCTATTTCTCCTGATTTCCTCTTTACGAAGAACGTGCAAAGTCACGCTTTCGGAAAAAAAAAAGACTGGCTGGGCTGAGAAACACGCGCGCAAGTGTCTAGCTATGCATGACATTATACTGTACCATCAAGTTCAAAATATGGAACTTTTCTATGGATAATAAAAGCGAGAATGACTTATTTTGGACGGATTTAGTACTTGACATTGTTGCAGATGGCCCCAACTAATTAAATTTGAAAGGCAAGCATACCAGTGCTAGAATCCAGCCTCGATCAGGCGCCTCAGGTGGATCCATATCTCTGTTAAATATACTGATGTATTGTACATTGAAAGCTGTACCCCAATGCAACCAGTCTATATCGCCGGTACTGTTTAACCGCAGTGATCTTATACCAGATCCAATGACGACACTTCGACCCCACTAGTATTAATTCCAACCTGTCTTCACCACGTCGACACGTACACGTGCGTACCGTGCATGCAATCACGTTTCAACACGATGCTCTCGATCCAATTCAACACACCGAGTCCCACCGCTGCAGAGGCAGCAGCAGGATGCAGCTCGCGCGAAACGCCGAACCCGCGACCCTCGCATACCTCCTATATATCGGCCCGCTGATCCCGCTCTTAACCTGCATATATTTGCTTGACACTTCACAGGCACCGCACACTAGAGAGAAGGAGAGCGCGCGCCATATATGGCTCAAGAGGCCGTGGCAGCGAACGGCACCTCCACCGCCGGTGGCGGCGGCCGCGCCAGGCCGCACGCCGTGGTGATGCCGTACCCGCTGCAGGGCCACGTCATCCCGGCGGTGCACCTGGCGCTTCGGCTGGCGGAGCGCGGGTTCGCGGTCACCTTCGTCAACACGGAGTCCGTGCACCACCAGATCGGCGCCGGCGGTGACATCTTCGCCTCCGTGCGGCGGCGCGACCATCAGCAGGAGGATCAGGAGCTGGACGTGCGGTACGAGCTTGTGAGCGACGGCTTCCCGCTGGGCTTCGACCGCTCGCTGAACCACGACCAGTTCATGGAGGGCGTCCTGCACGTGCTCCCGGCGCACGTCGAGGAGCTCCTCCGCCGCGTCGTCATCGACCCGGCCACCACGTGCCTCGTCGTCGACACCTTCTTCGTGTGGCCGGCCACGCTGGCGCGGAAGCTCGGCGTCCCGTACGTGTCCTTCTGGACGGAGCCCGCGCTCATCTTCAACCTCTACTACCACATGGACCTGCTCACCAAGCACGGTCACTTCAAATGCAAAGGTAACTAAGCTAATTAAACTGATCAGATCATGCTATAATTATATATATTAACCTCATCCATCGAGATCACTACTGCATATGTCATCTAAAATTAAAAAAAACGAATGATCGAGCTTCTTGTATTATTGTGAATGGCTCAGACAAAGAGGACAAATGCCCAGATAGCTAGTAGCAAGCTTGGACGCACTCCTTGTGATGAGAGCACCTTTTAGAAGGTCCATGCAAAGGAGCTGGTAAGATTTTATCCGTCGGTGAAAAAAAAAGGTGTGTTGAACTACTAAAGGAGCTAGAGGAAAATTTATACCAAACGAGTTCTAAATTGGCAACATGTTGAACTACTAAATGGGCTAGAGAAAAAAAATTTATACCAAACGAGATCTAAATTGGCAACATTTTGAACTACAAAATGAGCTAGAGAAAAATTTATACCAAACGAGATCTAAATTGGCAACATGTCTACTATACAAGTATAATCAACCAAGTTGGACAAGCCAAGAGCATCTGTATATCATTCCAGTACTAGTTGGTATATATCCGGGGAAGAAGAGTCCATCACATATACTAGCCTCGCCAGTATCGGCCAAAACTCAAGTAGCATACTCCTTTGATGTTCGATTTTAAGAACTTGTTAAATCATATATTATACTAAATTTATGTAATTTGAACATAATTATAGCCAATATTACACGTACATATATCATATATAATTTATTTACATAACTACTAGTTATTAACGCGCTTGACTTGAACGGTATAAGGGCATAGGTTTGAAGGGGAACAAACCCAAAACGGTCACTGAAAATCTAAAAACAAAATGCTATCAGGAATATGCTCCAGCACTGGTGCTATAAGGCATGTATTACTCCAGTTTCATTATCAGGTTCACATATATAAATAGTACTCCAGTGCAATTTATAAGTCGTTTGATTTTTTTTTTTTGATAGTTCCTAAGTTTGACCACTGCCTTATTCAAAAAATTTGTGCAAATTTTTATTTTTTTTTTGTGGGTTGTTTTATTAATATAAAATCTTCAAAATAGCTTAAATTTGATGATATTTGTATAAATTTTTTTTTGAATAAGACGAGTGGTCAAAATTAAAGTTGAAAAAAAGTAAAAACGACTTATAATTTGGAATGGAGGTAGTACTTAACATGAGTTGAGATAAAGTTTGATGAGGACAAAACTGAGGGACACACGCCGCTTGACTGGACTGGACTGAACAGAGACGCTGACGATACGAAACGCATGACGAGAGCAGCCGCACACCAACCAGTGGGTGGAAGACACGGACCGCTGCCTCCATTCTCCAAAACGCTTTGTTTCCTTTCGCCCAATGCAAGCAGTTCCTGCCAAAAACCGATTCTCCAAAACTGCATGCTCATCAGATAATGCCACAGGAGTGGCGCCGCAGATCCACACACTGATTCTTCAGAGTCATCCTATCTCACTGTCGCCACACGTCGCTAGCCGCCGGGTCGCCCCAGGCCCCCAGGGCGCCGGAGGATTAGTACAGGCCGGTACAGTGCACCTCTCCAGCGTCCAGGAGACTGGAACGTTTGCTAGCTTGCCGGTCACTAGTCAGTTGCGACTCCAATTTAGTCGGTTTTGGACGATCCAAACAGTCCGTTTGAGATTGCTTAGTTAGCAGCCTTCTGTCCAAATGAGACTCCAACCCCCTTGGATTTGATGGTGTTTTTGAACGTTGCATGCACGCGTCTAGCTAACAAATCACTCGATTCACTATTATTTTGATAGATGACACGACCATTTTATACCATGTGTGTAACTCTGTTCCTTAATTCTCTCTCTCTTTGCCATCCAAATCCTATGGCTTTGCTTAGGCCTTGTTCGTTTCCATCAGATTGGTTCCATTCCGCATGGATTGATTTGGTCTGGTTTGAATCCGGGCCATGATAAAAAAATATGCGTTGGTTAAGAAATGGTTCGGACCAGTTGAACTGGGCTAGTTTTGAATCCATCCATTTTGTATACCAAACCATCCGGATTTGTTCCACACCTCTTTAAGTCGGAAAGAAAACAACCGTATTGAGTGACACAGGTGGATTCCCTCAATCCGGCCCGGGAAGTAATCCGGACCGAATTCAATCCGACCAAAACGAACAAGGCCTTAGCCAGTTCGTCACCACTATGTTCACGTTGATATCATCTTCCTTTCCACTATGATTAGTGTCGAAAAGTTTAGACCATATCCATCGTCTAGCCACTTCGATCCTAATTGATTACTAGGCCGTTAGGCGCGCTTCGCCGCGCCCGTAGGGGATGAGCATGACAGCGTAGAGATAATCTTGATGGGAGCATTAATTGATGCAAGAGTTTGGGTTAGTTTTTTTTTCTTTGTTTTTTTTCGCGAAACAGAAATCTGCTCATAAAGGAGTTCATGTTGGCAGATCTATGGAATACAGAACAAATTTCAGGCCAACATCGACCGCATATATTATATTGAACTATATTAGGTAACATTATACAACATACTTGTTTGATATCTTTTTAGAGGAAAAAAAAAAAAACGCTATATGTACATCAATACAAATGCAGAGCAAAAAACTGTGGCCCTTCTTCAAACCACCTCCCAGCAGAAGCCTCAGAATTAAAGATAAACATGGACTAAAATAAGTCTCGGCTGTCTTATGACAATAAAGTTATTAAATGTACAAAAAAAAAAAAAAAAAAAAAAGAGATGATTTTTAAGACTTACAGCGAGTCCCATTAAATGAGTAACTGGAGTGTACCTAATGCCTCTTTTTTTACATATAAACAACACAAACAATATATGCACAGGCAGCCTAACAAACCTCGAACACCCAATGGATTGTCAAATTGGAACCTATATCCATGTTTGAAAAATGAAAAAAATGATATTATAGTTATGCAGTCAGGAATCAGCATGAGCGCATGTACATATGCGTGCTGACATGTTGATGCCATATACATCATTAATTTATATGAAGGGTGCTCCATAACGAACGGTTGGGAACTGAACTAAACTAAAGAGAACATGTGAGGAATGGGGGCATGTCTGACACTCACCTGAAAGCATTCATCTGTAAAAAAAATGGTTGCACAATGTAATCTGAATCCAATAGACCAGAATTGGTTTAGATCACCTAAGACAGGTTTAGGCAATTAGCACTAAAATTCATGAGTGAAAGCTCAGGAGCACATATTATTTTTAGCCTTTTCCCTTATCTTTATCAAAATAAGGCATTGAGATTGTAGGCATGTAAGAAACTGGAAACTTAGGTACTTTGTTTACTCAGCTATTTCCACATATGTCAGCATACTGACTTAGTTATGTGTTTTATTCATTTCTGCATGAACAATGCATCTATGGAATAAGTGAGCTCCAGGAAGATGCAGGGAAGTAAAGAAATGGGAGGCCATGCTGAAGAGCAAAAGGAGTAGGCTTAGTGGCAATGTAGTGCGTGATAATGAAAAAGTGAAATGCAAGACAGGCAAAAAGCACTTGGTGAAAACCAACCTGTAGGATACTGCTGTTCATTGGGATAGCAGGTCTGTGAAGACCACAAAGTAGCATTTCCTATAGCATAGAGAACGAACGGGTAACCAGCTTATTTCCTGTTAAAGGTTGAAATTAATAGGTAAAAAGAACTCTAGGACTGAACCGTAGTAAAAGTTGTTAGACATAAGTCCGTTTAGCAAAGAGAACTCTAGGATTAATAGGACAATTCATAGAAGTAATATTTTTTTTAAAAGAAAAAAACCAGAAAGCACTACTGTAATCCATATAGGCATATAAGATCATTACTGTCCTCCATATAGGCATATAAGATTCCGCACACCACAATTGTCAAGCAAGCAACATAGTAACTCAGTCTTATAACATAACTAAAGTGAGTAACTAAAACTGGCAAGCAGGGTAATCAAACTAACCCCAAACAATTAAGCTGTTGCCGTGCTTGCTGTAGAGTCTAGACGTAAGTTGAGTCAAGACAATTAAGGAGGTACTCGAGGTCACCATACCTATATGTAGTGTAGGTTAAACTAATCCCAGTGGTCACATAAGATTCAAATTTGCAGGTAAACTAAAACAGCTAACAAAGCAGAACTTAGTAAAGAAGACAAACTTTGGCACTGGTGGTAGGTGCAGACCTTAATTTGCTATATAACCAGCAAATCGAAGCCCATTGTCGTTGGTATATGGAATGTGATGAAGCCAAGGATTGGATGGAACAAAATTAATTTGGGAGAAAATCAATTCGAATCAGAGAGATAAGAATAGCATTAGAAAAGAAAAAGAGAAATTAGAGTAGCTGAGAGGTTGAAGCCATCGCTTGTGTTGTGGAAAAGACCTATCTTTGGATGGGGAGTAAATCTTACCCACAGCCGGCTACACGACAGTGTCAAAGCTAGAATTTGACAGGGCATATTCAGTGACTTAGGAAAATACCTGGAACGTAATGAAGAGAGGAGAACTACAGATCCGGTCTCCTCACGGCTTTTGCCTCCGGTCGCCATCGCCGCGTCATTTTCGGAGGCTGGGTTTGGTACAGGCAGAGACAGCGAGAGGGAGGACGTCAGGTGGCGTCGATTCGGCGGCGGTGGTCGGTGCTGTTGGAGTGAGCCCTGGTCCGGCGTGGAGGGCTAGGGGAAGCTGGCACAGGGCCTCAGTTGCTGCTCCGGGTGCGCCGCCGTCGCCGCGTGCGGCTGGATTCCGATGGGGTACACGCCAGAACCGTACAGCGGCAGGGACGCGACGTCCGCGTAGCAGTCGTAGGGGGCCGTCCGAGATGAGGGCCTCTGACCGTCGCTTCCGCCCCGTGGTTGCCGACGCCCGAAGCGCCGTCGCCGTCGCCGTCTGTCCGTCGTGGTTCGGCACGCAAGCTGCCCGCCGCATCTGCGTGGGTGAGGTGACGAAGCGGGCCATATGCGTAGCCTCCATGAATGAAGGGGCGCGGCATCTGCGTCCGCTGCCGCTTGGGGAGGCGCGGACGGAGGCGGCGAGGCGAGACGCCGCTGAGGGGATTTTTTTATTGGAATGGACGGAGAGAGTGAGAAAGAGGGAGGTGGGGCAGAGCCTCCAATTAATCGGAAGACACCAAACGGATGGCGACACAAGGACGAACCCACGCGGCAGCGCAAGAGTGGTGAACAGTAGTCAAAACAGTATCCGGAGCGCTCTCCGCGCGAGTTTCATATTATCTACCTTGTCTGGTAGTACTCCCCGTATAGTCAATAATAAGGGCGGGCGGTCTCTGCTGCCATACCCATACATACATCATCAAAACCTAGCTTGTACTGCTTGTCTGCTACATACTCCGATTATTATACTTCCCTGAACGAAATAGGAGTAATGAACATGGAGAACAAAACACCAAACCAGAAGGCCGCCGGCCGCCGGCCGGCGCCCGGCGGCTAACGCGACAGTGATGGATTTATAAGTAACATGCCCACGTTAGGTCGGCGATCGAGCTGATGCACACTAGCTAGTGAGTTGTGATCAACGACTGCCACTGAAATCATATCTGTATGCGGAGTACCTCTTCTGAACCATACCGCGCATCCGTTTTTCTTGCTTACTCGCATCGGCTGAGCACCAGAGTGCGCGCGCTCCCTAGTCACTACGCTAGGACGACGAAATGGCGCAAGTGGCCGCCGGCGTAGTAGAGACGACGACGAGGCATGGCGGCGGCGGCGTCAAGCCGCACGCGGTGGTGGTGGCGTACCCGCTGCAGGGCCACATCATCCCCGTGGTGCACCTGGCGCTGCGGCTCGCGTCGCGGGGGTTCGCCGTCACCTTCGTCAGCACGGAGGCCGTGCACGCCCAGACGGCGCGCGCGCTGGGCGTCGACCCGGACGGGTACGACCCCTTCGCGGCCGCGCGGGCGGAGGAGGAGGGCCGGCAGCTGGGCGACGTGTCGTACGAGCTGGTGAGCGACGGCCTCCCCGTGGGGTTCGACCGGTCGCTGCACCACGACGACTTCATGGGCGCGCTGTTCCACGCGCTACCCGCGCACGTCGAGCAGCTGCTCCGCCGCGTCGTCGTCGACCCGGGCGCCACGTTCCTCGTCGCCGACACCTTCTTCGTGTGGCCCGCCACGATGGCCAGGCGCCTCGGCGTCGCGTACGTCTCGTTCTGGACCGAGCCGGCGCTCATCTTCAACCTCTACTATCACATCGACTTGCTCACCCCAGAACGGCCACTTTAGATGCAGCGGTAGGTGACAAGAATATAATCATCACACACTGACACTTTCCATCATCGATCGATCTGCAATGCGTGTATGCAGAGCCTCGCAAGGACACGATCACCTACATCCCGGGCGTGGCGTCCATCGAGCCGAGCGAGCTCATGTCGTACCTGCAGGAGACGGACACCACCTCCGTGGTGCACCGCATCATCTTCAAGGCGTTCGACGAGGCCCGCGGCGCCGACTACGTCCTCTGCAACACCGTGGAGGAGCTGGAGCCGTCCACCATCGCCGCGCTGCGCGCCGACAGGCCCTTCTACGCCGTGGGCCCCATCTTCCCGGCGGGCTTCGCGCGCAGCGCCGTGGCCACGTCCATGTGGGCCGAGTCCGACTGCTCGCGGTGGCTGGACGCGCAGCCGCCGGGGTCCGTGCTCTACATCTCCTTCGGCAGCTACGCGCACGTCACCAAGCAGGAGCTGCACGAGATCGCGGGCGGCGTGCTGGCCAGCGGCGTCCGGTTCCTGTGGGTGATGCGACCGGACATCGTCAGCTCCGACGACCCGGACCCGCTGCCCGAGGGGTTCGCCGACGCCACGGCGGGGCGGGGGCTCGTGGTCCAGTGGTGCTGCCAGGTGGAGGTGCTCTCCCACGCCGCCGTGGGGGGATTCCTCACGCACTGCGGCTGGAACTCCGTCCTGGAGAGCGTGTGGGCGGGCGTGCCCATGCTGTGCTTCCCGCTGCTCACGGACCAGCTCACCAACCGCCGCCTCGTCGCGCGGGAGTGGCGCGCCGGCGTGTCCATCGGGGACCGCGGCGCGGTGCGCGCCGACGAGGTCGGGGCGCGGATTCAAGGGGTCATGGGCGGGGAAGACGGCGTCAAGCTCAGGGAGCAGGTGAAGAAGCTCAGGGGCACACTCGAGGCAGCCGTGGCGCCCGGTGGCTCGTCGCGGCGCAGCTTCGACGAGTTCGTCGACGAGCTCAAGCGCCGGTGCGGAGGCAGCCACACGGACAGGAGCTGAGGTGGCGGCCTCAGGATACATGTGCAGTCCGATGTAGACCTTGTATCGTAGCGGCAGCGTGTACTGTGTCACGTAAACTGGCTTGATCGAACCGTGTATGCTGTGTACGGTGGGACATTATTGTTGTGCAGGCTTGATGTGATGTCTACCTAGTAAAGTACAGTACAGTGCATCAATAACCTTTGGCCCCGTTGGCTGAAGTGCTACTTGTACCTGTGTTACCGATGTAGTAAACGTGAATCGGGCCACTCACACCCATTTAAGTCCTACAACGTTCTGCAAAATGATCAACAAAGGAATGAACAGCCCATCTATTTATTAGGCTCTCCGTCCCAAATTATTAGCCATGCAAACTTTCTTTAAGAGTCTTAGTTTTTTTTTTTAATTACACAGTACAACGTACTCCTTCGGGATAGTATTAGAAATCGCTTAGGACAATGACACGGTCTCCAAAACACAACTTTGACCTCTTATTATTATAAAAATATTTATGGAAATGTGATATATGTATACTTTTATTAAAGTATTTTTTAAGACAAATCTACTCATATAATTTTTACATTTACAAAATCAACAACTTAAAAGTTATTGATGATTTATATTCCCGATGTTTGACCCAAACCTTGTCCAAAACGACTTCTAATACCGGCCCGGAGGGAGTATACGCTCAATATGCACGCACACTCACCCCTATGAACACACGTACGCAAACCCTACCCCTATGAGCACCGCCCGGAAGGGATACTTGTGACCAAATTTACGTAATAACATTATAACAAACCCATCTATTTATTAGGCTCTCCATCCCATTATTAACCATTCAAACTTTAGAGTCTTTAGTTTGACCAAATTTTAAAAAATAAAATTTTATAACACTAGCGAATTGCGCGTGCCCATACGTCGCGACACTGGCCGTCGCGTGCATCTCGTCTTGGTGGAACAGTTGACACAGAATAGATACGGTAGCCATTTGATTGCGGCGTTAAAGTAACAGATTGACCCGGCCGGTCCCGAAGAGGTGTGAGATGGTGAACATCATATTTATATTATTATACGAGATAGAGCGTTAAAAGAGTACTTAGGGCACTCACAATGCGAGACTCTACCATAGAGTCTAAGCTTATTTATTACTATCATATTTATTGCACTTTTCTTTGATGTGACTTGATGTGTGAAAGTATATTTATGGAAGAGGGAGAAAAAATAAAACTCAAGTCTTATTTAGACTCCAAGTCCACGTTACCCAAGGTAATAATTAGTTTTAGACTTTATGGTAGAGTCTACATTGTGAGTGCCCTTAAAACTTAGGACGGGCCCAAATCGAGTAGCACTTGTTTAACGACTACATAGAAAGAAGTTTGAAGAAGCAAACAACATGAGTAGGATAAAAAGCTTTTGTCGTATGCTCATTAATTCTCATATGCCTCGAGACAACTTTACTCGTAGATTCAAAGCTTTAGATCTCGGTCGGATATCATAAATAGCAAATTAGCGATAGGATGATAGTATTTCTATGCATGATCCAATTTCAATGGTTTAGATAGCCATATATCCCACGGAGAACAAACTATAAAAGGGAATGAAAACAGAGCAAGCGGTACCATACTATGCAAAAACCTAGGTACAAAATAGGCTAACTCTAGATTCTAACCGAAGATAATACACAATATGGCAGGAGCAATAATCTAATGGACCAAAAAATATGTCGATATAGCCAATTTTGGTCAATATGCAAATTTAGGTGCGGGTAAGGTGCGAATTGGTTTGTAGTCCAATGGTAGGGACGGTCCGGTGGGACGCTACCCACCGAGTTCAAATCCTAGTGCTCGCACCTTTTCTTGGGATTTTTTCGGGATTTTCCGGCGTTGTACATTAAGTGGTAGCGGCGTTCCCGTCGGCGACGAGGCGCTATGGTGACCGAGAATCTCCGATCTGTATTACGCCGGTCAGCCCCGGATGTGCTCGTAGGGGTAGGGTTTGCGTGCACGCGTGTGTTCATAGGCATGAGTGTGCGTGCGTGTTGTGAGTGTCTGCGTTATCTTGTGTAATTCTCAAAAAAAAAAAAGGTGCGGGTAAGGTACTGTAATCTACTACTCCTATAAAGATAAATCCCATTAAGTTATTCTCTCAATATGCAAGACATCCACATCAACATCTACTCAACAATCCACTACAAGTTACAATTATATCCAACTAGCAGTTCTCTTCATCCACTAACATATATTTAGTTGTCCACAAAATTAATTTAAGATAATTTCATTTATATAACTGTAGACAAAAATAGTCTTTTTTTTTTTTTTTGAATTGTTTGTAATCCCCGCAACAACGCGCGGGGTATATAGACGAAGAACCCAAAACATAGAAAGGCTTAATTTACTCCCAAAAAATAGATGTATGAATATATATTTTACACAACCATTAGACTAACATTCTTTTTTTTTTTTTTTTGTTAATCTACACTAACCAATTTTCTATCAGACTACTCTCTTTTATTGAATTTACTAATAATTTGACATTTGCTTTGGTAAAAGAGAAACAACTTAAAGTGACATGGACTGTAAACAATTGATATGGTCAAGTTAGAACCAACAATCCTGCTCCTTCAGTAATAGCACCATTGTCTTGCAAGTTGCAACCACGACCTAAACAAAAATCATTCATAGTGCAAACACATGAGCATGAGCATGAGCATGCATAATACTATCTTCTAAAAAAAAGCATGCATAATACTATAGAACAATGGAATAATACTATCTTCTAAAAAAAAGCATGCATAATACTATAGAACAATGGAAAATCTTCATAGCTCCTGTTGAAGATTAGTTCATAACTTCATATTAAGATGATGCCTGCTCAAGCAGGTCACACCCTGACGTTATATGTGCATGAAGCAATGTCAAATTATAATAGCAAAACGCCATAGACATAATTATTTTAATGTATTTTTGCACCCTTTTCTTTTTGTATTTTTATGTTGTCAACCTGCTAATTTCACTGCTATTGGAGTTCATTTCATTTGCGTAGCCTCTCAATTTGTGTAGGTATTAATCATACATATCCAAATGGTTCCAGGAGCACATTTTATTCCACATGAATAGTGTAAGAAGCATTCACATCTATAATAGAAGGCAAAGAAAGAGAAGTGAACAAAATATCTTACTTGTTATGATGGTGGAAAGCCCTAATTCATGTCACGTTGTTTTTTAAGAGTGGGGTTGATCTTGCATGCAGCCAATTTTGCGAGGGCCACTGATTTTTGCGAGTTGCCAATTTTGCACTGGGAAAAGAACGTTTGCGGGCTAAGGAACAGATCTCTTCGGCATCCTACTGTGTTGACCTCCTTCGCCACTGCCGACCATGCGTCCGGATGCCCACTTCCACCTATGGGTTAAGGGAGAATTCGAAGCGCAACCTTTACGTCGCTGATGCTGCATTCTTGGATCATGAGAACTTCTGGCCGAGTCCACCCCCCGCTGCATGCCAAGCATGTGAACGCCTATGTCGTCTGGGGCAGGGAGCCCAAACCGACAAGCTTGCTTTTAGAGGTCTCATCCAAGGATGTGTCGCTATCCCTCATGATGCTCCTTGCCGGCGGGAACCTTTGCGATGGGTGCTCGATGTTGGAACCAAACTCCGGACGAGGAGCTCGGCGATGTCGTGGACCCGGCGGTGGTGACCGCGGGCGACTAAAACCCTAACGGCGGCGAGAGCCTTGAACTCGAGAGAGAGACAGAGAGATTTTCAACTGCAATGGGCGCAATCTTTTCATTGATGCATTGCCTTGTTTACATAGTGGCCGATCCGCATCCCCCGCCGCCGTTGATCAGCTGCACGGTGCGCCTTCTTTCTCGGGCGCCCGTGCGACATGCACGGCGTGATCACCACGGCGGGAGTTGGCCTTAGGACGCGGTCATGGCGCGCCACGTGCAGTCTCTGTGACACCCACGATTCTACGCAATTACAAACATGATTTTGTAACTTAAGCAAACTAGCTAATGCAACTATATGCAAGATAACTACTTGACACGATTACAAGTATGCTGGTGCAACACTCGATGCCTCGCCGTGATGGTTCATGCGCACGGGAGCTGTTGCACTCGGCGAGAGTGGTCGGTGGCCATATCACTATTTTTGGGTTGTACAAGGAAGTGGAGGATTTAATTCTGTAGGCAGGGGTTGGAATCACATGAGGCAAGGCGATGGTCCTCAAGGTGGAACGTCGCACGCAAACAATGTCTCTTCTTTAGTCTTTTTAGTTGTGTAGGATATATAGAAGATATTAATCAGTTATAAAAGTAATTAAGCGCTAAGTGAGCATTATAAAAATCATTAAGTGCTACGTGAGCCTCAATGATCTACAACCTAGAGAGCGATATTAAGCAAGTTTAAGTGTTCCAAAACCCTTAAGTGTTTATTTGATACAACAGATATTCAAAAATTTGGTTTTGGATCGAACAAATCAAATCAATGTGAGAGTGGAGATCAATTGAGAGAGGGGAAGACATAAGAGTGGACATCAATTGAGAGAGCTCAAATGGATCAATGCCTATGTCCCCCTCCCCCTCCCCTCTTATAGGGGAGGTGAGAGGAGAAATTTTCTCAATTCCCCTTAATGGGGCTTTCTTTACGCAAGAGTATTTAAGGCCTACAAATGGGTCCTAAACATTATCTTGTAAATCTTTTGGCTTTGGGCTATGAACACGCTAATGGGGTCCTACAGTCACACCCAATTTTAAGGACAACATCGTATGCACAACATATGTATATCAAGATCAATTTAGTCATACATACGATGACTTTATTACAATATCATAACATGTTTGGTTACATAACGAAAAATGTTATTACAAAAAATGACCAGTAGGTGTGAAAAAAATTAAAAACTCATAAACTACTAGCGCTCCATAGGAAGGTTGACTGGGGTACACCAACCTAATAATGACATCATCTTCGGTAAACACCATCTTCTAACCCGAATAGTTGGGTGGGGTAGCAAGGGGGGCAAAGAGAAGGTTGAGTACATCAAAATAAATCTGCTCCGCAAGTGTAGGAAAAGTATGGCACGTGGGCGTTCTAAAAAGGCATTTGTAGTTGGTGATATGGTGTATCTTAAGCTACAACCTTATATTGAATCTTTGGTGGTTCCAAGGTCTAATCAGCAGTTGAGTTTCCAATTCGCTTTTATAGCCCATTCAAGATTCTAGGTCAAGTCAACTTTGTGGCATACCATTTGTAGTTACCTGATGCATGTCGCATTCATCCTTTGCTCCGGGTGTCCTAGTTGAAGTAGCATATCTCTCCTTCAATGCAGGTGGAAGATGATATCACTTTGGTTCCAGATGATTCTTCCAGAGCTGTCCAACCCATCCATCCATTTTTTGGCTTCATGTATGGTGTAAAAAGTGGCTTCTTCACTATCACAAATTTAGGCGCAGTGGTCTGATCACTCACCAATCTTGCCGGTGTGGGAGAAAGCTCAAGATCTCCACACAACGATTTCCATCCGTTATTGCTTGAGGACAAGCAACTTTTCAAGGGAGGGGTACGTAATATTAAGGCCACCGAGGAGACTACAAGAAGGATTAGGGAGTACTATTGCGTGTTTGGTAGCAACGACATCGATTAAGGTGGGGTAATGGTGATAGCTAAGGCATAATGGTGTGAGGTGGTGGTGACTTAAATAGCTTCATGGTAGGAATCGGGCTGCGATATGATGCTTGAGGTCGTTGTGTGTTGTAACAAAGAAGTGAAATTCTAAAACCTCAATGAAATATATATCTGTTCTTCGTCCCATTCCGCTTCTCTCCCTAAATCTCTCTCAAACTATCTATCCGATTCATTGTGACGTCAGTCCATGTTTAAAATCAGATGTCTTAGTGGAGAAAGGAATTTAATTACAAATTCATGGCGATCAATAAAGAATAATGGAGATTGAAGTGGCTTCACGAATTCCATGTAAAATATGTTATTGTAGATAGACACAGATTATGTGTCGCTTTATCAAAAGCGATATTATCCTAAACGCTAAGCGGTAAACAGTTGGTCACTTACCGGTTAGCCCATTATCCACACAAAACGTTTTTGTTTCAATGAGCAATATGACCGTTAAGCGGTCAAAACAGCCGATTAAATGGAAACTATGTAAGATTATGTAGGGTTTAAGCAGCTTGAAAACTAGGAGAATGCCCTTAGCGTTCTTCGACGGGAATCGGTGGTAAAAATATACTACTTATATAATGGGGGCGTAGCTAGCAGTAGTAGGGCTGCTGCGGGCTCTAGCCCCACCTACGTTACCGATAATCAAGGTTAATTCTTTGTAGCAAAAAAATCACCATTAAATCTTCATACAAATCAACATCTCCATTGTTTTGACCCCACCTAAAATTATTTTAAAGCCGTTCTTATATATAATGTGATCGAATATAAAAATATGTTAGTAGATGATTTTTTAGCACTTGAATGGAGGCATTGACATGTGTTGGTTGGATGTGTTAGTCGTGAGATTGTTGAATGCGCTAGTGGAATGTTTGGTGGGAGGCTGATGTGGACACTTAAGCATGATAATATAATTAGCTGTTTATCTTGATATAGATAAGCTAAACAACCGTTTATGCGAACAATCAAAAGATGTTATTAGAAAGAAAAAAAAAAAGAAATGGAAAAAAAAGGAAAACTGATAGTATGAGCTTTTATTTGGTGGACTACTAAAAGCACATTAATTGGGCCCAAGGCCCCAAACCCCGCGCACGCCACACGTAGTTTTCAAGTTGTTTAAACCCTATACACATGAAGGCAATTAGACAAACAGCCGGACAGCCGCCGCGTTTCTTATCTTCCTCGCAGCGACGGCGCTCGTCTTCTGCGGCGCTCAGGCTCGTGCTCTCAGCGACGGTGGGACAGTCCTAGGATCGGCGGCGGCGTCAGCGGCTCCCTCTCCCGCCCTCTCGCGAGTCGCCTCGCGCCCTCGCCTCCATCCTCCGCACACCGGCCGGCGACCCTGCGTACGCACCTCCCTCTCCCCTCCCGCCTCCTCTGGCGTCGAATGCCGCCAGCCCCGACCCCTGTGTCAGCGCCGCGCGCAGCCGGCGGGCAGCGGGCAGCGGGCGCCAACAGCCGCTGCTCCACCAAAGGCGGTCCGGCGGCTTTTGGAGCGCTTATGCCCCATAGCTAAACGCTACCCGTCCGCCGCTTAGCGCTTCAGCGCGCTGAAGCGTGCGCTTAGCCGCTTAGTGCCGCCTTTTGGAACCCCGTATTATATGCTTGCTAACTTTTTTTATTATTATTATTTTTGAAAAAATCCAGTGTACATGTATGCAGGCTAGGATCACCAAGCATTTCAGAAGGAAGGCTGTATTCAGGCTTGTAACTTCCAGTTAAGCTCATCAAGGTGTCCTTGGTTAGAGCTATGGTTGCTCCTGCTGGATTCCAGATCGCCATGAATAGTAGCAACTGTTTGGGTGAGCGAGATGTGCTCTGGTATTTTAGATGTTTTTTTGTTCTGTTGATGCATTGAGATTCTAACATAACGTCCATATTTGTTGACCTGTTCTTTTATAGCGGGACAGGGACTATCCAGTTTGAAATGTAGAGTACAGTGCTCTCAGCTGCAGCTCTCTACTAATTCAGTTCATAATAAGAAAGAGGTATCCTCGAGTGTACACTGGATAATTGGACTATTAGTAAATAGTACAGACTGCTTACTAGCTATAGTCATATTTGAATTTTGTTTTTCATTCTATGATGATATTGCAACTTAATGATCATAGAAGCTTGCGCTCTGCAACTAAAGTAATACATGATGCTAAGGACTTGTTTTTGGGACTAGCAAGAATAATTAGCTGCAGGTCTGATAAACTGGATGTTGATCCTTATCATCACCATGACCATGTTATTTTTCCATTTTCATGCGAAAACATATCAGAGAATGTGCACTGAAACAAACATGGGAGAGATGGAGGATGATACTTTCTATCATGTAAGAAGTAATAAATATATGGGAGGGATTTAGGTCTATTAACAAAATGATGCAACACTTTTCTACAAGTGAATCCCTTTCTATGGTTTCTGGCTGTTTGAATGTTATGCCTCAGTTCCTGCTGACATGGAATGCTAACATTTTTTTGCTTTTACATCATTGCAGAAGGACAAATATTTTTGTTTTGATCAGTCAACATCATATCTACATGTACAATCTCTTAGGGACTTTCCGACTGAGAAACTTAATGGAGAGGTAGTTGTGGTGCGTCTTGATTCTTCACTTATCTGTGGGCACTTGGGACCATGCAGTTCCTCACTTGAAAGAGCTTTGCTAACTATTAAATACTTGTGCAAAGCAAGAGCGAAAGTGATCATAGCCACCAGTTGGGATACAGTTCTTCAATCTGATAATGGAATGATTGAATCAGTTGGTTCTTTTGCAGGTTAGTCAATTATTTGTTGTGTACCATGATTTTCTTGACCTATCTTCTGTTATTTCCCTTTGGGGATCGATGTTTTCCCCAGTTTATTATGTCCCTTTGGGGATCCCCACCATCTGCTTGGTTTGGATTATTCCTTGTTAGGTTTCATTTATTCTTAACCAAAAAAGAAAAATGATTAAATTTGATAAAAGGAGATGTTGAGACATACCAGATGTCCTGTACTCCTGTTACTGGAATTTGCACAATTACAGTCCTTTGCCATTCTTGATGGTGATAAATTAGTCACTGTACCCATTGCCTGTCATTTTTGTAAGACAAAGAACCTCACCAAATTTCTAATAAGCTGCAAAATCAAAATAGCATCTTTACTTCTTTAACTAGTTTGTAGCATGAAAATAATGTGCTTTAAATTCTCGTTGTTCCTTTTGACACATCATAAATTCTGATTTTTATCAGAGTACCTGTCATCACTTCTTCAAGTAGAAGTCATCGCAGTAGATGGTGCACCTGGTTTAACATCTTTTAAGCAAGAAGAGTGGGCTCAGGACAGTATTATTTTGTTTGAAAATCTTGTGAACTTCAGAGGGGAAGTTGCTAATTGCAAAGATTTTTCTCAGAAACTAGCTTCCGGTGCCACAATATTTGTCAATGATTCTTTCTCACTGTCTCATAAGATTCTTGCATCAACTGTTGGCATCACGTGCTTCTGCTATGCGTCTCTTGCTGGTTTCCATTTTGAGGAGGAGCTTATGCAATTGATAAAGATCACAGACACCACGAGGCGCCCATATATTGCCATTGTAATCATTAGCCTTTTTTCCCCGATGTATATGTAGCTTCAGGCTTTATGCAAAATCTGGCTATCAAAAAAACAGTTGTCTATTGTTTTTAATGAAAATATGTTCCAGCTTTACTTCCAGTATTCTATATGTATGTGAAGTATGTTAATTTAGGCTGTTCCCTTCCTCCATGAAATGCTAAAATATCCTCTGTGCTCTGGAACTACCAGGGGAAAGATGAATAACTTATTAAGAACAACAAAATTTTCGTTTTCTTATCCATTACATATCATAACTCTCTGGAGTTAGACAAAAAGTACTACTAATGTGCGAACCCCACTGTGTACTTATAGAGCAGAATTTCCCTGAGGCTCTGAAAAGTAGCCAATTAGCCAAAAAGTAGTGTATACTGGTGTTGTTTCTCTTTTAAGTGAGCGAATGGGACTTTAGGCATTATAGCATAGTTCATATTCTAATAATATAATAACTTTATTTTTCTTGAGTTTTTATTAGAAAGACCGATTGTATGAAATGGTTTACATTTTATCCTTCTGTATTCTTAAGCTCATTGGTGGATAATAGCTAAAATATTCTGTGCTGCCACTTTCAGTTATGCTGGAAACTTATTTACCTGAAACAAGTAAGTACTGATTATAGTAGATGATTAATGGCAATTAAAAAAGTCATCGTAGCAACTTTTTGCTCCATATGAAGCATGTGCAACTAGAGGGTCCATATGTAACTACGAAGTACCTTCAGAGCCAAAATCATGTAATAACTTCCTATTGCCAGGATTCTTTATTTCTGACTTCTGGTTATTGCAGATTGGAGGCAGTAACTTCTTGAGAAAAGCACCTGCTCTTCAGATGTTAACCTCTCTATGTGATGGGATGTTCTTTGTTGGAAAATTATCATTTCAAATAATGAACGGCCTTGGAATGACAGTGCCCCCTCAATTCATAGAAAGAAATGCAGTTAAGGAAGTACTACAGATTATTCAAGTTGCTAGGGATAGGAATATTCCTATTTATTATCCAACAGATCTCTGGTGCTTGAAAAATGGCGACAGTGAAACATTGGGAGTAATCAACTCTACTGGACAATTGGCTGGTGAGTATTACTATTTACTTTTCATGTCTCGCATGTCTCAACCAACTTCCAGTAAGATCTCTGAAGTTGTGCTTCCCTTGTTTAGTTTAGGATATCCTGTTTGCAGAACCTATTTCTCACCATTTGAAAATTACCTGTTAAAGTATTCTAATGAAAATGGAGCTCTATTGGGAAATTACACCATGCATGAATTGGATAGTTTGCATCAGCATGCTTATAATACCGACTTCGAGGAACTGAGCCTAACCCAGTTTCTTTCTTTCTCTCTCAAAAAAAAAAAAAAAAAAAAATGAACTACCAGTTGCTAAAGGGACAGTTTATTCTTTCTATAAATTCTAGCATTTCCATTGCCTTATAGCTATTTATTAAAAAAACACTTCAAGGGGTGATTGTGTTAACAGTTAAAGTTGGAAGGGGCAGATAAGCAATTACTTGAAGCAGTTGTAAATTTTCTAATACCTGTGATGTTTCCACACTTATTTTGTTTAGGATGGACACCAGCTGATATAGGACCATCGACGTTGGAGAAAATTTCTTCCATAATTCCATCATACAAGGTGAGAAATGGTATCACGAAAACATTGCTTCAGTTAGTTTCTGGGATCTGTGCAATCATCTTAATTAGTTTTTACTTAAAAGCCATGGCTTAAAAGCATTAATTATTTCATTCCCTTTTTTTCTTCTTGTGTAACTGTAAAGTATTTTTGTTAGTAATGAACTATGCAGTGTAAGGGAAATATTAAAGATAAAAATTACATCAGATCAACTTGAAGGCTTCATTTTGATCGATGTGATAATTCTGCCTGTGAACTGCCATTGATTGGATTTATCCTTTATTCCTTTCATTTTATGAGAATCTGAGCTGTGGAATTGGCATGCAATTGGACTGTTTTTCTTCCCTATTAATGCAATGACATGTAGTTCTCCTATGTTTCTGTTTGAGGAATAATCATAATCTTTTACATCCTGGACAACTTATGACATTTTTATATTTTTGTACAGAAGATACTATGGACTGGTCCTACAAACTACGATTTAACCGAAAACATTTCAGTTGGTGGAACACAGTTGGGTGAAATACTGGAAAAGGCAAGCTCTGATGGCTGTGATGTTATTTTTAGTGGGGAATGAAGCATGCAAGGCAATAAAACGAAAAACAGATTCCTCATCGCAATATACAGAATTTCAAAATGCCACTGTTGTTTGGGAATTCCTGAAAGGGAAGGATATTGCCTGGTATAGCAGCATTGGATAAAGTAAGTCATGGTACAACAAGAACAATAATTCTATTGGGTTATAATTACTGCTTCTTGTATAATAGTTAATTTTCATCTGCAAAATATGGTTTCAGTTCATGTTGATCCATGGCATTAAGTCAATGTTGGCATATGAAGCCCGCTTCAAAACATGAAGCCAAGGGCGTTAGTTTTGATGGCCGCTCGTCCTTATGGTTGAGGGTGCCATAGGGAGAGTAGGTTGTATTTTTATTCTTGTCCATGGTGCAACTGTAAATCTGAAAGTGTGAAAGTGTTGTTGGGCTGGGTGTGCCTGTAATAGATCCTTTATTCTTCTTAATGCAACAATGCGCAGCTCTTGTGTGCATTTTTGGAAAAACACACAATGAAGATGAAAATGTAGATGCCTTTATGCTTTCAACAGGCCAGCACATATTTGTGTGTGTATACAATACAATTATGTTGTCTTCATATTACCTTACATTGGATGTTTTGGTGGCATAATATACTCGTATAAATTTCTGAATGCAGATCCCATCTACACATGTGATTTTAGTCCGAGCATATTCTAACATATGACATCTCTACAAATTTAGCCTAGCTTTTAAATTTGAAATTCCAGTTCTATGCTGTATCATGGCACACAAATAATCCCAAATGGTGTGGAGCCTTTTTTATTCCCAGTTATATAGATATATTTGGTTCTTCATATCATTTTACTTTTTGCAGTCTTACCCCTACCAGATTCCATGGAGTACTGTCTTCTGTGAACCTACACTACCCTTAGTGGTTGATATCGAGGAAGTGGTATGCCTCCTTAAATTTTGAAACTTGGATTTGCTTCATATATCTGTATTTCCTCCATTCCAAAATGTAGGTCGTTTCAGTTTTGTCCTAAGTCAAAACTCACAACTTCTCTAACTTTAACCAAGTTTATAGGAAAATGCACCAATATTTACAACATCAAATTTGGTTCATTAAATGCACCATGTATTGATAGTGCATTTATCTGGTGTTGATGTTAATATATTTTCCTATAAACTCGGTCGAGTTAGAGAAGATTGACTTAGACAAAACTAAAACGACCTACATTTGGAATGGAGCGCAAGAAAAGTTCAAAAGAAGGGGAATGGTATAGATTTCCATGGGGAATTGTGGTTTAGTAACGATGTACTAGCTCACTGACATCAGTGAAAGATTGAACATCACAAAAAAAAAAAATGAATTTGAGCTTAAAAGGATCACCCCCACCCCCACCCACAATCGAACACCAAAAAGCATCATATATTTACAGACCACACATCTATGTTGTTGTTTCCATATAGATTTCATAAATTTATACTCATAGTCTTGATCTTAGGTAATCCATGGCAAATGTCCAGGAAGTGTATTGTGATAGAATTGGTATCTGTATGTTCGGTCAGAGTGCAAACCAAACTCTCAAACGTTAATTATAGGCTATCTCTGCTTTAATTTTTTTCTACTCTTGTTAAGCAAATACTCATTTCTTATTGCAGGAAATGGTTTGTTTCTTTTCAAATGGCTAAAAGTTGTGAAAGTTCAAATTTCCTCGGGCTTGAGATGAATGAAAAGGTAGTAACTGCCTTTTAATCTCTATGGAATCTCATTCTTGGCTTCATCCTTTTCAGTAACTCACCTTTTCTGTAGCTTGTTATTAGGTGTCTCCAAGGTATGGCTTCGGATGAGAAAAAGGAACCTGTAAGTCTTGCTTGTGTTTGTATTTTGCTTTGCGTTTTTTTTTTCTATAAGCTAGTGATCTCAGTTCCCGCAACAATTTTTTTTTAATAAAAATAAAAGAAATGATGAAACAAAAGTATCAGAATAGCCTCATGTACTTATGTTCACCTTGAATTGAAACATTACTTACTAGTATAGCTTATTAGTTTGGCACATTTTGAGGGGAACTGTGCATCTGTAGGAATGTAAATTTTTCTATCCTGAAAGCATCACATCCTAATGAGGGAAAAAAAAGTAGGATTGTTTTCTTTGACTGTGCATAACCCAGTGGATCTTTCTGTGCAATGCGCAGATGCCCCAAAATTTGTCATGAAACTTCAGACCTTGTTCAAAAATATCATTCTAGAAAATTAAATCATCAATGAAGTACACAAGTTTAAGCATTGTTTTAAGGATAAAATCCATTTGCTTGGAACAAAGCTCCGACATATATTATATATTATTACAGCTAACATTTATCTGAGGATGTGTTGCATTGTTTTACACCATTCAAAAACCAGATTCCAGGACTTGCTTTATTGGTCCTCGTATCGTGTAAATGAAGTTTTTTTCTGCTCAAGTTCTGCCCATTGGTCGTATGAAGCTGAGACTAATGTTATCATTTTCCTTTGTTTCACATATGTTTCCGTCTATATATCATCATCAATGATGCTGTTGTTTATTTTCTGACAGATATTTTGTGTCAACAAATGCAACGTCCACATTCCGTTCCATAGTTTCAAGTTATCCTGGACGATTGACTCTTGTCACAATACAGGTTTTCTTTTATTCCTTTGGCTGGATTGCTCGCCTGCATATCCATGATATGTGCATTTATCTGGTTTTCTGATTATCTCATTTCAGTGCCCAAATCCTGACTTCAACAAAGAGCAAAATAGGTGGAGAATGGTGCGACGAATGCTCGTTGAAGCTGTCGTCGACCTTCTTCATACCAATGGACAGGTATTCTGTGTTCATTACTGTAGAATCTAAGGCGCGTGTAATGGCAGTATGCCAGTATGAGTCTAGAATTGACCCAAAAAAAATGTTGAGCTGAACAACGATGCATTGTTTCTTGGTGAAGAGATACTGAGTAATACGAATACTGTGATTGCTGCTGCAGGTTTATCTGCAGTCAGACATGGAGTCCGTTCTGCTCATGATGAAAGAGCAGTTCCTTTCCTACAGCAAGGGTCAGCTTGTTACGGACAGCGATGGTGGCCACCGGATGGATAACCCGTTCAGCGTGGTATCTGACTGGGAGCGCCACGTCCTCGCTCGCGGAGCTCCCATGTACAGGACGATGCTAAAGAAAGTGTGATTCCATTGCCTGTGTTTGAAATTGAACATTGTAACCATGGCTGCTTGGGAAATGGACCGTTCCGGGATCCATTCGGTTAGATGAAACTCCTCTCTATATGGATGGATATATACTATAGCAGAAGTTGTGTAGTTAAATGGGATAAATCCTTTGGGAAGTTGTGTAGTTAAATCTTAATCGGATCAATCCACTGGGAATTGTGGTCATGTCATCTGCCGCCGGAGAGGCTGATGTCAGATATGGTGGCAACGCTTATCGCCGCCGTGGAATGCCGTACTGACCACGAGTCGAAGAGCGGCTGGTGCCTCTCCATGCCAGCGAACACGTCGAACGACGACGCGTATGTCGCTGGCAGCTCTGGCAAGTACGCGCTGCCATCGAGGTACTGTGTGACCTGACGCATGGTCGGACGAGCCGCTGGCGACGGGTGCAGGCACGCCAACCCCAGCCGCAACACCAGGTCCGCCTCCGTGGCGTCGTACCCGGAGCCGAGCCTGGCGTCCACTGCGCCGGTGATGGATCCATTGCGCCAGTGCCCCCGAACCCATTCCACGAGCATGAAACAGTCGCCGCCGTCCTCCTCGATGGGCCTCCGGCCGCAGGCGACCTCAGGAGGGAAGACACCAAACGCGAACACGTCGGAGAGAGCTGTCGCCTTGCCGGTGCGCACCACCTCCGGGGCAAGGTACCCCCATGGTGCCGACCACGCGCGTGGTGTGCGGGTCGGATCCATGGTCGTACAACCTTGCAAGGCCGAAGTCGCCCAGCCGCGCATTCATCTCGCCGTCGAGGAGCACGTTGCTCGCTTTGATGTCCCGGTGGATGACCACCTGCTTCCAGTCCTCGTGCATGTACAGGAGCCCGGCGGCGACACCTCTGATGACGTAGAGCCTCCGAGCCCAATCCAAGACGGGCTCGCCGGCGCGGCAGTGAATGTGCTTATCCAGGCTCCCATTTGGCATGCAATCGTAGACCAGCAGGAGCTCCCCTTTGCGCCGGCAGTAGCCGAGCAACCGTACAAAGGTTGCGGTGCTGGAGGTGGCCGATGCTGACGACCTCGGCGACGAACTCCTTCATCCCTTGCCTTGATCCGTGAGACACCTTCTTCACGGCAACCTCGATCCCGGACCCCGGGAGCACGCCCCTGTACACTTTCCCGAAGCCTCCTGCGCCGAGCAAGCAGTCGTCGTTGAAGCCGCCGGTGGCCGCGTACAGGTCCTTGAACGCGAACCGGTGTGGCCCGTACTCCACCTCCCAGTCTTCGCGCAGCTCGGCGTGCCTGAGCCGCCGTCGGAGGAGGAAGAACGCGACGGCGACCGCCGCGAGGACGGATGCTGTGGCGGCTACCGGCAGCGCGATAGTCAGCGCCTTGGACCGGGGCTTTGGGCCGATGCGAGGCAGCTTTGGCAGCTTGTCGTAGTCGAGCCGGAGCGGCGCCGTCGAGCGCGAAGCTCCAGCCGAGGACGTAGTGCTTGACCAGCACGATGCTGGACGCCGACGAGAAGCCGACGTACGCTGTGTCCGTGATGACCGTCGAGAGGTCGACCTTGGTGGAGAGGAGCGGCCTCTGCGGCCTGGGATCGGGCGCCGGCGCCATGGTCACCTTGATCTCCGTGGTGGCGGCGTCGTAGTCCACCCACATCTGCATGGGCTCCCCGGCTTATGAGGCTCAGGTTCCGGAACGCGCCCGTGGCGGCGTCGTAGTACCCCGCCGGCGCAGCCGCGGAGGAGTTGAGGCTGTTGACGTCGACGCCGACGTGGTTGTTGTTAATGTCCGCGAACTCCGGGTTTCGCACGGTGTCGAGCTCCACGGCGAAGACGTGGTCGCGCGCGTCGCCGTTGTCGGTGCCGTTGAACATGCCCAGGTACTGGTTCGGCATCGCCGTCGACAGGTCCGTGGACGGCGCGACCAGGAACGCGAACCCGCTCGTGCTCAGGTCCAGAAACTCCGAGACGATCGCGAACACGAACGTGGTCGAGAAGGAGGAGATCGCGCTCGCCGCCGGCCGTCGAAACGTGACGGGCTCCGGGTGGAAGGCGTGGCCCCTTGGGCATGCTTGTGTCGTTGGTGAGCTGCAGCAGCCCGCCCGGCGTGACGGTCGCCATGCCGTCGAGAGATGAAGGCCGGTGGTGGCTCCACCGCCGAAGCCGGCGTACGCGAATTCCACGGCGAGGCAGGGCTCGACGCCCGTCCCAATGATCATGACTACCACCACCATCAGCTGCCAAGGCTTGACCGCCATGGCCAGGCTGCGCTGCACTGCACGCTTGTCACATCATTCTCGTGGTCGTGGTAGGATGGTAGCCGGCGCTTCCAGGGTCGGATGTCGCAAACAGTAGAGGCCAAAGTGCATTTGTCACCAACTCACATGAGAACGGTCAACACTCAACATGAGAACAATCTTGCCATTCAAACAAGAGTATGCATTTTTATTTGGATTTGATATGAATCATGACTTCTGCATATGACATTTTTTTTCTATGCAGAAACATGTGAACTATGTTTTCTTTAATTCAGATTCATGCTGCTAAACCTGAACATTTCAGGCCTCTCGTCCATTCCGACAATATAAATATTCGTACATGTTTTATTTCATTATGTCAGGCATTTGCATCTCACAAAAAATGATCTCATATCAACTAGGCACCCAGT
>JADLZK010004103.1:0-41493 GCA_015847255.1 Hyparrhenia diplandra
TTGGCGGCAACAGAAATCGATTTATTAATGTACCATCAAAGTTACTTCTAAGACTAATGGTCACAACTATGTGAATAAAAAGTCAATAATAGCAATTATTTTCAGATAAAAAAGTACTCTACAACAGTTTTTTGCATGTATCTAAGTATCTTACACTAGCTAGAAAAAAGGATGGTTGAATCGGATAGGGGATGGCCAATTCAACCAAGGATAAATAGTAGGTGAGCCATCGACAAGCCGACATACTTTGCTCGCCATATCCCATATACCAATTTCTCGCCTATTATACTTGAAGAAGTTGGCGTATTCTAAAAGTCGTCAGTCATGTAAGCACAATTTGCCTTTAACCCGGGGAAATCCTTTACCGGTAGGCCTGAGAGAACCACTGCGACCTAGGAACAATGCAAACTCCGGCGGGCTCTTGATCAGCTCTACCTTGTGTCCATGGAGGTCAACCTTGTAGAGGCTGCATCTCGATCGTGTTAACCTCAAACATGGGTTCGGTCGCATATGCTGTTGTCCACAAAGTCCGGTTGATACTCTGCGGTATTTCCAGTCGGCGTAGTCCACTGGACCTCAAACTTGCAAGATGTCACCGGCCGATTAATGCGAACCGGTATCACGGTCGGTCGGCGAAATTCGACAAAAATTTGTCAAGGATCATTAAATTACCACCGTGAAGGTCCGTTAAGGTCAAAGGCGCACATGGAGGCATCGAATCCGGCGAGGTAGAACAAACCATCGGTGGCCTTTGTACATGGCGTTGCGGTAGCCGTACCTCCAAGGGAGACCCGTCACCGTCTCGGCGCGACCCAAGTCCACCGCTCGTCGCCCGAGCCTTGCAAGAGACCTCGCCTGCGGCATGCGGGAGAAGCGGGGGCGGCAGGCGCGCCCGGCGGGCGAGTGGCGGCGAACACGGCAGCGGTGGTACATGCGCACAAATACGCTGGTCCTTCTCAGCGATGGTCGGCTCCGTGTCGACCTCTAACACCGGCCATCATTGCCTGCCAGATTCGTGAAGCGAGTGCGGCTCGCCTTTTCGTCCGTACCGCTCCGCCGTGGTGAATCAGCGGTGATGGGCGGGGCGCGACCTCGGCGCCCGGTGGCGGGGTTGAGAGATCTGGTCGGGAGACCTCGTCGGCGATGACCCGGCCAGCCGTGGCGGAGCCACCCGGCGTGGCGATGTCAGCGGGAGCCGGAAGGGATGTGGGAGGCGTGGCGCCCGGTGGCGGCGGTGGGCGCGGCGGCGCCGCGGCGGCGGCGTCGAGCCTCGGCGAGCGGCGCGCGCCGCGACGAATCGCGGCCGGCCGAAGGTGATGTCTGCGGCGTTCGGGAATGCGGAGAGCGGCGGGGGCGGACGGCATCGGCGTGCACCACCGCGGAGGCCGACCCGACGAAGGTCCTCCGACAAGCGGGACCCGATCCGCGGGTGTCGTCGGCGATAGGCCCGGCGGATCGGATCCGTTAAATGTCGCCGGTTCCATATCGGCGGCCTAGCGGCGGCGGCGGCGGCGCGGTGGCCTGTTCCTCTCTGCTTATCTTTGAGCGCACACCCGGCGCCCTGTCGGGGGCCGTTTGGATTGCAGGATTTTTGTAGGAATTTTGCGGGGAAACGAAGCGAAGGAAAGGAAAGCAAATATCTTTGTTTGGAACAAAGGAAAACACCTTGTACATTCCTATGAAATACTGTAGCATCTTCAGGATTTCATAGGAATCAAAACATCCACTCTGAGCTCTGGTTTTCCTCTCGTCGCGGAAGCCCGAGGCGTGCAGCGTGATTAGCATCAGCACACCAACAGTACGAGACTACGTATCCTGACCGGCATATGCTGCCATATGTAGTACGGAGTTGGCTTGTAGCTCATGGTAGCCTTTTCCACCAATTAATATAAGAATAAAATAATGGTTTTTTTTTTTGAGAAATCTACTACGTGGGTATTAGTTCATCATTGTATGTATTTACAATATCATTATGTGTTAAGTGCCTTTTTCGAGTCATAAGCATGATATGCTTTAGAATTCTGTGTTTTAAATTCACGTGTTCCAAACATCTCCTCCTATGAATTTCTGTGTTTTCCCTTTCCTTAGTTTTTTGCCACAACACTCACCTCCCATTCCTGCGTTTTTTCCTATTCCTCTATTTTTCATTCCTTTGTTCCAAACAGGCCCTCAAATCAGAAACCAAAGCGGTTTATACCACAGGAAAAAGCAAATTTGTACTATTTTACCAGATAATTTTTCAAAACTAATGAGATTCTATTTAGGCCTTGTTTGGATTGTACTAGGATTTCCAAAGGAAAAGTACAGGAATCAAGATTCCTTTATTCTATGCACTGTTCATGCGTTTTGGAACATACTAGGATTGAGCATATACCCTTTTCCTATGGAAAGTTTCTTTCACCCATGCACTTTGAAGGAAATAAAACGTCCAGTCTTGGCCATTGGAAATTTTCCTAGGACATGATGCATCAGTGAGAAAAGGGACAAGAAACAAGAGCTGAGGAAACATTTTTTTAACTATTCACGTCATTGTTGAGTTAATGACCCACTGAAGCTAATCTCAAGCTACCAAGTTTAGCAAACCAGGCACATCATTATTCCAAATAAAATGAGATTCTTCTACTTCCTAAAGGTGGATGAAAAGTGGACGGAATGGCACATAGAACGAAGGAAGTTCGGCCGATGACATATAGACACATATAACGTCCATTTTTTTAATGGCATGTAGGTAAAAGCCTCTTTTCAGTCGGTGTTGAGGAATTGACGCAGGCACCACATAAAAGTATATGTCGGTGTTGGTGAATTGACGCAAGCACCACATAAAAGTATCTGTCGGTGTTCGGGAATTGACGAAGGCACCACATGAACTGATAACGATGGTCAATGATGATGTAACACTACAGAATTACTGGAAGCCAACAAGATATCATCTCCAGCAAAAAACAAGATGTTGTAATAACATGTTACAAACAAGGTAGCCCAGTAGCAAGAACGAACCTATATATCATATAAATAATCTGAAATGGAATTCATTGATTGGTGAGCTCAGTTCGACTCGTACATCATACAGGCCGCAAAATGGTACATACATGTGGAGGCAGACAAAAACATGATTCTCAGCCTCACTCAGGGACAGTCAAGGAAACCAACCTGACTCTGATGATCAATGCAAGGAAGCAACAGAGAAAACAAATACAATCCTCTGCTGACCAATGCTCTGATAAAAGGCACACTGTTGGAACAACAAGGTTTTCTGTGACTTGACTTGCATTTTCCAGTCTCCACTCAGGAATTTTGGATGCAATTCGTCCAGCACCCAAAAGGTTGGACTTCCAACAATGATCTTCCTTGGATGATAGCAACAGAACACAATTTTCGCTGTAGTCAGTTCAGGGTTTCGAATGATCCATGGGTTTATCAGGGACCGAAAGTTCATCCTTGAGCATAAAGGACAGATCATGCATCTGAGCAAGCAACTGTTCCACACTTGTATTTGCAGGCTCTGTTTTATTAGTTGTCCATAATGAAGATAGCGAATCAACATCACCCATCTGCTGCGTTCCGTTTGTGCTGCACACATTGAACAATGGGACCATTTGAGATAAACATTACATTACATCGCATATGAAAGAGATCTCGCAAACAATCACCTAGCTCTAGCACATCTGAAAATGATTTCAATGACTAAGGAAGGTAAGGTAAACATAACTAGACATGTACTGAGTAATATACTGGAAGAGAAGGCTAAGTAGGGTAAACAAGTCCTCTGTGGACAATAGTTTTCCCCCTGCACTCAACTAAACCTTAAGGTTCAATCATTAAAAACCAAGAAAACTAAATAGGGATCAAAGTTCAGAGAAGTGAGACAGCTTATGGCACCGTGTGCCATTTCCAAAGTCCTACAGACCAGCATTCAAAAAAAAAAAAAAAAGGTCCTACAGACCAGTTATATTTGCTTATCTACACGTGTTTCATTTCAAAAAATACTGTAATTCCCGCTAATTAGGCAGAACAATTTGGAAGCTTTGAGCTTTTCTAGCTTGGTCCTTGGGCAAAATACACATAATTTGAGCAATTAGACATTATGAGAAATTACCCAGTTTTTCCCATACCATAAACAATAATATTATATCCTCAAGTGAACAGGTTTTACATGATCATAATCCATAAATGACTAACCTTTTCAGTGGTCATCACATGGAAATGCTTTTGCTTCATTAGAAGCCTCCTTTTTATCCTTTAAGTTTTCGGATGAAGCTAACTGCAAAACACTCCCAAATTCCAGCCCTCCAAAATCATCAGGCCTTGATGCTGAGGTTATATCAAATAATGAAGCATCGGAAGAAACTTGTAAGGTTGTTTGCTGTGGACGGGAGTTTTCGAAATCTTGCCAGTCATCGAATAAATCATTATTTTGACTTATCTGTTCAAGGTTCTTTTCATTAGCATGACTTGAGGCCCATAAGTCCATAGTTTCAGCCTGTGAAGGATCTTTCACAAGGTGGCCTTCCACAGGAATTTTAGTACTTCTCTGAGCTTGATCAAAACTGGCAAAATCCTGCCATCCATCAGATGAGGCATTGGTTCTCCCAACATCACTGCTTTTAGATTCCTTGAAGTTACTGGTAAGCCACAAATCTAAGGAATCATTTTCTTTAGCTGGTTCAGGTGACACACTACTTGTTTCTCTCTCAAGACTAGACATGTTTTCTTGCAGATGACCTGGTTTAGCAAAATCTTGCCAAACATCAAATGTGTCGCTTTCTATATTTGTTGATGATGTTTTTGCGGCGTCATTGCTGCTGGCATTTGCCCACGATTGGACAGAAACACTTCCATCATGCTGCTCAAATGGAACACTTATCATTTCTGCACGGTGCTAGATGAATTTGGCTTTGCTTGATCTGAACCAGTGAAACCTTGCCAATCGTCCAACATGTTATTTTCATTCACGGTACCAGTATTTGCTGGCTCCTAAAATTTCAATGAACCATGAGTCCATGTCTGCTTCTTTGTGACTGGCTTTTGGGACCTCCATCATGTTCCCAGTTTGATTCAACGAAGTGTCCTGGACTTGACCGGTGGTAGTAAAATCTTGCCAATCATCAAAAGAATCATTTGTTTCCTTAACCATTTCTGCAGCGTTTTTTGTCGTCAACATTGCCCACAGGCCACATATCAACATGATTAATTTCTGAAGAATGTTGATGTGAGACATTGCTCGTTGTCTCTTCAACTCCAACTTGTCTCACCAAATTTAGTCCGTGGCCACTTGTTGATCGATCCAAAGATGTCACAATATCTCTTCCTTGACCAGACACAGAAGCAAAAGCTTGCCATTCAGAGGAGTCTTCAATAACATTATTGGGTAATTCCTTGTTGTCTACTGGCCAGGGATCTATTACATCCTTTTCAGATGAATCTCTCTTTAAAGGTTCCTCCACATGTTCTCCTGCATTTGATAGGCTGCCCTGATTACCACTTGCTGTAAATTCTTGCCATTCATCAAAAGCTTCATCATCATTGACTCCAGTATCATCCGTTCCATGTAATAGATCAGTCTTAGCAAAATTCATGTGGGGAGAGGATTCAGTGAGCTCAGGAGCACTATTGCTCTCAAAGATAGGCTGGGCAACCTTTTGATTAGAAAGGTCATCATCAAATAATGTGCCGCTTGCTGAAGCCAAAACTTCTGAATGATGCTCTAGGATGGCACTTCTCATATTTGTTTCATTTTCAGTACCTACTATAGGTTTGATGTCAGTCTCTGAAGCTGGGAAACTAAAGAGTCGGCCTCAGAAGAGCTCTTAAACAGATCAGGTTGCTTGGAGTTTTTGGCAGCACTTTCTGAACTAGCAGACTGAAAATCAGCATCCCAACTTGCAAATGCTGGAGTAGCTTCAATCTGATTTGTTCTTTGAGAACTAATTAGGCTTTTAGATGCAGCATGAACCTCAATCTAGATTCATTATTTTGCTATCATTTCTTTTCTTTTCCTGCTCCACATTATGAGTTTGTGGAAGAGAAGCAGAAGTCGTCTCTTCTTTTCTTTCAACAAAAAATGAATCCACAGAAGATGATTGTTCCTTTGTTGTTGAACTTGCAGATGTTTCCTTATTTTCAGGGATGGAAGTGATTTTTAAGTCCAGTAGATCAGATAAGATCATCCCACTGTTTGGTGGTGGTGCATCCTTGCTTTTATTCGAAGCTTTAGTGTCAGTATCCAATTCTACAAACTCCTGAATGAAAAAAGGGAAGAGAGTAGAAAAAAAATCTTCCATCAGCTATGAATAGATACAATTGAACTTCAGAAACAAGACTATATGTTTCCTGCCTACTTTGAATTTAAAAGAGAAGAACTACGACAATAATATCAATACACATAAATTCACCACAGGTCTGTCATACTGGAAGATTCAATCTTATTAGAAATCAGTCCATAATTACAATTTGCACAAGATCAATGTCTGTTAAACAACATGGAGCTTGCATTCCATAAATGGCAGTAAGCACTACATGCGAATGTTGTAGTAGTCAAATATAAACAAACAGCTAAGCAGGTACACATGGATGGGTATCCAACAATATGAAGCATTCTATACACCCAAATCCAATACTGGTCATACATATACAAAAACAAAATTTGATATACAAGTGAAGATTTTTGTGTTGCATCAAGCCAGATATTTATATTCAGCTATCAGATTCACTTTGATACCAGTACATCATAGAGGATCTTAGACCCATACGACTGTTGTATGGGGCTCCACCTCTGAAAATCAGAACGCCGCGGGAAGCGGCGAAGTTCAGCATGATCAAGGGATTCAGCGCCAGAAGGCACCATCAGAAATTAGCAGCATGCCAATTACAAATAATTTAAATTAGGAGATTTGTTTGGATTATTCCCTATTGATCTTGGTTATTGGAGAATTTTGGTTGTAAGCTCATCTATATAACGAGCAATACTGAAGAAATAAGGGAAGCAAGAATTTGGTCTTTTTACCCCTCTGTTTCTCTGTGTGCTCTGCCAGACCGTGAGTTCCAGCAGAAAAAGGCGAGGTCCTCACTGTCCGTTGAGCATCACCCACGACCACACACTCACCACCACAGCCAAGCACCCAGAGTAGTAAGTTTAAATTCTAGGTAAGAAAATGGTATCCGAAGGCCCTGTTCAGCCAGAGCAGATTCTCTATCAAACTATAAAGCGTGACTGGATGAATGAGCAAGTGTTTAAGGGTATTTGCCATGGCTTATTTGCAGTTTATGCCTTTTTCTAAGCAGCAAAGATCCCAAACACACAGCTTAAGAGCTTCTCCCATTTTAACTGGTGAAGCAGAAAACCGGAGTAGCGCCTGACCCCAGTTTTTTTAGCAGGTGGATTACGTAGAAGGCCCTTCCTTCTTTGCGACAAGCCTTCCTGACAGGTGGATCACACAGGTGAAAAGTGGCATAAAGTATAAACGCTAGACATTCAAAGCACCATCCATTTTTATCTAGCTACTCCTATAAAATAAAAAACAGCTGCTATGGGCAGCCAGTAAAAAATTGGCTTAAAATAAAGCCTGAGCCAGGCCAAACAGAGCCTCAGAAGTAGCAGATGAAATACCAGTTTAGTAAGGAAAGTAGTAGGTAAATTTTTCATACTACTTAGAAACTGTGAATTTGTGCAAATGTGTACCCAAATTTATGAATAGAACTTGCTGCAAATTTTGTTTGATGCAATTTGATACTATGAAGAGATCCGGCAACTAGGTTGTTGGCAAAAGTACTCTAGAATGTGTCATTGTAAAGTTCTTGCCGCCAAAAGGCTATTGGCAAGCTAAACTAATTCAGAATTCACAGAAACTAGTTTTGTAACTTCAAAAATAGCACCCTGTAACCAATAAACTTCTGAGCAGGCCACTCAGAACACACTAAAAAATTGTACAGGACATCTCACTCTCCGTCTAAGTCCTGGACCAACTGAAAGGGGGAACTTTAATGAAACCAAATTAAAAGGGGATTTGCCAAGAAGGAGATAAATCCTTTCAATCAAACAATCAACAAAAATAGATAAATAATTGCAAGGAGAGTGGAAACAAAACTACAAGAGTTCTTGATATAGTGTCTAATTAAACTTACATAGCGACAACTTCAAAGAAAACAGAGATGATAATATCCAAATTGAGTTAATACATTCACTAATGCTGCAGAAGTAGAATGGAACATGAAAGTTATAAGCATATGAAAGTCCAAATCTTACTACTTCTGGTTAATGTAGCATGTCTACAGCCTCATTATAATGCCTTATTTTTGTATTACTGCGCTTGCCTCATAACTCAAAACCCTAGCAGCGTATTTCTTCCATGGCTCTTGAATTCTGATCAAATCAAAATTCCTAAACATGCTGTACTATTCATACAGACCCATTCGCAACGGACATTTCTCTAACTACTTGATACTTCTTAGTAATAGCACTGCATAATAAGTAAGTAAAAAAAAAAAAATGCAATAGCAATTTTGCAAACATTATATTCGAAGTTCTCCAGGACCAGGAGCATAACATCCTCTTCTTTCCCAAATGCTGTGGCTCAGGTTTGCTAGAAAGAAGAGCTCACGGATCCTAAGCAACAAGAATCAAATCTACAGATTCTTAGCGACACGCAATGTAGGAAGGAAAGCTCACGGATCCGTCGAGTCCCAGCGAGCCGAGCAGCCACCGGTAGGCCGCGCCGTCACGGAAGGCGATGCCGCCGCTTCCACCGCCTTGGGCCTCCTCCCGCGCCTGGGGCACCCGCAGTAGGCGCAGAGGGCAGACTGCGCACCGCGCAGGAGCCCTCCCGCGGCCCCGCAGCGGACGCATCGAGAGCTCCGCGGCGCCGCCCGAGTCGAAGGCTGCGACGGCGTCGGCGACGGAGGGGAAGGGAGGGGCGGGTGCATCTTCTACAGGAGGAGCGGCGGTGGCCTCGCGGAGCGAGGACTGGAGGCGGTGGATGACAGCGGTGGGGATCTCCATCGGCGGGGAGGAGTGTGTGTGCTGCTGGGAATTCAGATCTCTCCAGGTCTGTTGGGCTGGGCAGTTGGGGTTGGCGCTTCGCCATCCTGTCTCTTCCTGTGCGTGGGACAAGTTAGCGGCCTGACCCTGACCGCCTGACAAGTGGGGAACCTTGCTCATTCGCATCATGCCATGGTCCACAACAGTAAACACTGTCACATCTTTCCCTCCGCCCCATTTGAGTTTGTCACCCGCGGATTCCGTCTTGAAATCTTATTCGGTATTTTTCGTGCTTTATTTAAATTTTTTTTGCACAAATATAATTTATTTTGTTACGACTTATTTTATCAATGAAGATACTTGAATATTGATTAATTTATTTTATGATTTGTATAAATATTTTGAATAAGGCGGATGGTCAAACATGAAGTTCAAAAGTCAAAAGCGGCGAACTCCATGGGGACGGAGGGAGTACTCCCTCCATCTCAAAATAGATGTTGGGAAACGTGCGGTCAAACTTTTTCAACTTTGACTAGGTTTATAGAAAATACGTGCATTTAAATCTCCAAATAAATTTGTTAAAAACTAGACTCAAAGATTTTTTCCGATGATACTAATTACTTAGCATAAATATTTTTATATTTTAATATATAATTGTCGGCATTTTGAAAACGTTGACTTCTCGGAAGCGAGAATGACATCTATTTTGAGATGGAGGGAGTACCCGTTTGACACGTCGGTCGAAGGCGAGGTAAAACAAAACGGCTTTAGTAAAAAAAAATCCTTTAAATCGTGCTCTCATATAGGTTTGGGGTATGATAGAGCAAAAAAAAAAAAAAAAATAGCTTTATTCGGCTCCGCCTAACCTACGTGATAACATAGAGCATGTTTTAAGGATGGCGCTATTTTGTCAAACGGTTTACTAAAAAGCGGCTCCAACTCCATTGATGGAGTTGTTTATGGAGCCAAAGCCTAAAAAACAGATTCATTAGTGGAGTGAGCTATGCCAAATGGGTCCAAAATATGGGGAGCAGTTGGTTGGACGTCGGATGGATTTCATCCTCATCGGACGGACCCACAAACGCCTAGTCCCCCGCATGCTGCAATGTGAAAAAAGTATCCCTTCATTTATTCTCCCCTACGCTTGCCACTCGCGTCGTCACGCTCACCCCGCAGCCCATCCCCACACCACCGCCACCAGCTCGTCCCACACGGCTCCTCCCACACCTCGCGGTCGGCGGAGCATAAGGAACCCGCCACCGCATGCACAGAATCCACCCGCCCAAACCTCGCCGGCCACCAGCACCTCCCTCTGTGGCTAGCCCCCCCCCCCACACCCACACCCACCCCTAACCCGTCCCACCAATTGCACAACATAGGGAAGCTATCTGCAACATTGAAAGAACAAAATGTAACAAAAAAAAAAAATTGCTGCAACAAACAAAAAAAATGATATTGCAACATCAAAAAAAAAATCTAATGTAACAAACAAATATATGAACCACAACATCAAAAAAAATCTTTGTTGCAACATTCAAGAACATCCACTGCGACATCATGGGGAAATCTGCTGCAACGAGCGAGAAACAACTATTGCAACATCTCAAGAGCTACTACTATAACATCGAAAACGCTCGTTGCAATAACCCAAAAAAAAGTAACAATTTCAACATTCCAAATGATTTGTTGCAACATTGAAAAAGAACCATTGCAACAACGATGAGATCGACCCTCCTAGGGCTCATCCCATAGATCCAAAGGGGGAGGAGGAGGAGGAGGAGAAGGCCCCAAATGATCCCCACCACCTACCTCGTCGAAGGCGCACCATTGTTCTCCCCTCGGAAGCATGGAAGTAAGAGAGTGCTTGCCAGAGAGAGAGAACATGTAGGGAGAGAGGCACGCTCTCCTCACTTAGGAAAGCCGTCGCCGCCATTTGTTGCCCCCACTCCGGTTGCATAGAGGCACGCAGAGGTAGCTAGGGGGAGGGTGGCTTGCCGGCCGTCGTGGCATGGAGGCGCCCATGGAGGGAAGTGTATGGGCGCCGCCCGAAAAGGAAGCGGCGGCATCGGGTGAGGGGAGTAGCTGGAAGTGGCAGGGGAGCAGCGAGAAAAAAGAAGAAAAATTGGAGATGGAGAGGTGGAGAGGATAAGGTTGGGGCACGTATGATTCGGTCGGGCGACCGTGAGGTAGCATTACCAATAAAAATATCGACTCAAAACAAATGAGAGATTTCATCGGGTCATAGAAAATATCAACTCAATTTATTCCCTAAAATATTCAAATTATCTAATTTACCCTTACTTCCATTTTGTTTTAGTATTCTCTATAGAAAGCATGCAATTCTAGCTCCAACCTTTATTGAAGATGTAATTGTATGTTTTTTTTACTCATGTATCCTTTTTTTTAGGACATATAGGGAGTACATTTTTTTTTCTTAAAAAAATGTTGGCAATAGCAAAAGCAAGAAGAAGAGAAGGCAACAATTTACACGGTCTTACTACATGATTAACCAAACCCTCACTCGATCAACTAAGAAGCTAAGAATACAAAGCAACATTTGGAACTCGGTTAATCATACACATGTGCACGTAGAAAACTACTCCGTCAAATGTCAAGGTAAGGTTAAAGTGTGGGAGTGTGGGATTTGTCATGAAAGATAACTATTTCTCTCTTTCTAGATATTCCATGCCATGTACATCCTAACTGCCTATACCAACGAAGCCGATCGCCAGACCTATATATTGAGGAGCTCGGATACAATTCCTGCCAAAAGCCCAAAACTATAGCGAACATGCACTAGAGGCATAGATAGATGAAGCACTGCCTTTAGATCGTTGATCACAAATACGCATACTGGGTTGTAGGTCCCAATGGTGAGCTTGTAGCTTATGAGCAGATCATATAAAGAACTACTTTTCTTCGGCATGCGCTCTCTTAAAATTTGAATGAACTTTGCCTTAAAGTACTAGAAGGAACCCATGCACTGTGCTAGATAGGCCGACTTGAAGGTTTTTTTTTGGAACAAAAGCTTCATTACTCAAAAGAATTCATTACAATCAGCCTGCAAGCAGTGTTTTATGTAGCTAGGGGAAGAAAACCAAACATGAGTATCTAGAGAAGAAGAAGTAAAATGGGTACAAGAGTGCGCTACAAATTTGCCTCCGGCCTTACATGATTCAACTCAAAGGAAGTGAATGTTGATGCTAACTCCTCTATCTCGTATTGAATTGTTGCAATTTTCGACTGTTGCATGGTCCTGTTTTTCCATAGCGAGATCACCTCTTGAGCGTCGGACTCTACTATAAGAGCATCTCCAAGAGACATTCTAAATTTCATGTTCCATATCTTCATTTACATATCCACTTCATAAAAATTCTTTCGTCCCTAATCCAACATATTCGATAGAGTAGCTATATCTTCAAGAAAAGGGAATGAAATTTAGAATATGCAAATATAGCACTAGTTGTCAGCCTAACATGCACCAAGATAGTAGGGAAGGCAGGTCGGCTAGCCAAATTTAGCCTCACGAGGCTCACGAGATAGCATGTTGGATAGGATAGCAAACACATTGGCTATTCTGTTGGAGGCCAGTTTCACTAGTGCCAAAAAAATTATAGAGTGTTTGCTAAAAATAGTAGCGAGTTTGATAGCATTCCTCTTGAACATGCTCTAATGTGCTAACTTCTACTCGATTGCGTCAACCGGTGATCCAACTAGAATGCAAAAACTTTGCCCGATCCTCTTTTAGGACTGTCTCCCTTCTCAACCAAATGCCCGTGGGTCTCGCATAGGTACAGATGTCTAGCAGCACGTCTCTCTCGGTCTCGGTTCAGAATGTTCAGATGAGCTTCCGACATTCCCTCCCTCCCTCCCCTCCAAAGGTCTCCCGTGGCGACGTTGCTCCTCCATTCTCTCTCTCAAGTCTCTCCTCATTCCTCTCTGCATTTTCCCATCCCCGCACTCCTCATTCCTCTCTGACGCCATGGGAGAAGCCCTGATAGGCAGGTTGGAGGCGGCGGTATCCCGGCTGGAGGCACTCAGCGGTGGGGCGCGCGGCGGCGGCCTCTCCGACACTACTGCATCAGCGCAGGACCCGGCGATCTTGGCCTTCGACGATCTTGTCGCCAGCGCGCTTGGCAGGGTGTCCGCGGCCGCCGGCAAGATCGAGGCCGACGTCGCCGAGGTGACGGGATTGGTGGAGAAGGCGTTCTTGGTGGGGAAGGACCTTCTTGTCAGGACCAGCCAGACACAGGTGCGCCTCTTGTTCGTCTCAGCTTTCCGATCCTATCCCTCTGCGAATGACAGTGATGAATGAAGTCTGAAATCTTAACATGGGAAAAATAAAGTATTTGCGCATTTGATACATTTGTGGTTGATGATCATTTGCTAAATAAATGCTTATGTATGATTTGGTACTGGTAGAAACCAACAATGGAGTCAGTGACGACGTTTATGAGGCCTCTGAATGAAACGATCTTGGAGGCCAACGCGTTGGCGGAGGGGACGAGATCGATCTATGCCAACCATCTAAAAGCAGCAGCCGGTAGCCTGGCCGCTTTGGCATGGATTAGTTACACCGGCAAAGGTTGTGGTAAGTATCAACTGTCACGTTCCAACTTCCAACCTTTGATTTGGGTGTGGGGTGCTGAAACACATGCCAATTCATGTTCTGTTGCTGCTCATGTATGTTAAAGTGCGAGACTAACTGAATTTGGATTGTGTATATCTCTTCAGGTATGCCTCTTCCGATTGCTCATGTAGAAGAGAGCTGGCAAATGGCAGAGTTTTACAGCAATAAGGTACATTACTCACAGTTGATGACCTTTCTAATATGATACTACGGTACCTCTATTCCAAAAAAAGAATGTCATTTTGGATTTGCACTTAGACAATATGTAAAGGGGTCAGTGATTGAAGGAGGACATGATCAAATGAATCCTCATCAGGTACCAAGTTCTAGAGCAAAAATGTGTAAACAATACTACTCAAGGCTCCCATGAACATGGAAATGAAAAATACACGTTTTATAAAACAAAAACTAAGTCAGAGTTAATTAACAGTTGAAAAGGACCACCAACTGCTCACTTAGCATAACACCTTGTCTAACTAAGCTTGTTCAGATATTAACTTTAGTATACTTGATTTCCTAAGCATATAACAGATTTAATCTTACTAGTGTTGGATAATGATATCACAGGTGCTTGTGGAATACAAAAATAAGGACCCTGATCATGTGGAATGGGTTAAAGCGCTGAAAGAGCTTTACGTGCCCAGTTTGCGTGATTATGTGAAGAGGTACTACCCATTGGGTCCTGTATGGCAACCGCCAGGAAGTGCAACCAACAAAGCACCTTCAGCACCGTCTGTTCCTTCTACATCTCTTTCCATCTCTTCAGTCGCACCATCCAAACCAAAACCTGGAATGTCAGCAGTATTTGCTGAAATCAGCTCTGGGAAACCAGTGACACAAGGTCAGCTTAGTACGAGTTTTCATTTATTTGTTTGGTCGAAAAACTCGTACACCTGCCCAATTCATCATGCACTAAAATTATATTATGGTTACTGTTTCACCTTCTTGTTATATGTACAGGCCTCAGGAAGGTAACTGATGACATGAAGAGCAAAAATAGAACAGACAAAACCGGAGTTGTAGCTGCTGAAGGAAAACAAACTCGCAATGCACCTTCCTTTAGCTCAACTAAAGGTCCTGCTAAATTGGAGCTCCAGATGGGTCGCAAGTAATTGTTCTATTCCTTCCTATCCAGAAATGTGAATAAACCATCAATGAAACAAGCTCACTCGATTAATGCCGTTCTGTATCAGATGGGTGGTTGAGAATCATGTTGGGAATAAGAGCTTAGTTATTGAAGATTGCGATACCAAACAGTCGGTGTATGTATATGGATGCAAGGATTGTGTGCTGCAAATCAAAGGTACTTTCTCACCAAAGTGCTATGAATAAATCTTCACTCTTTTTTAAGAGAAAACAATAACCATCCAAAAGCGCATCTGCGGACATCGTTGTGCAGGGAAAGTGAACAACATAACAATTGATAAGTGCACCAAAGTAGGAGTCTTATTCAAGGTACATCTGTTGACAACCTAACACACAAACTTCCACGGAATTCTTGTTGTTTCATTAACTTGTCATGCATTGTTCTCAGGGGGTTGTAGCGGCTTTTGAAATTGTGAACTGTAACAGTGCAGAGATCCAATGTGAGGTAGATTTTCTTCCAAACATACATATAGAAGTGCCCCCACGCTATGTGATTAAGTTATCATATTTAATTGCATCAGTTGATGCAAATATCTTCTTATGCTTTATAATGGTACTACAGGGCTCGGTTCCGACTATATCAATAGACAACACATCTGGCTGCCAACTTTACTTAAGCAAGGAATCTTTAGAGACATCTATAACAACCGCTAAATCAAGTGAAATCAATGCTCTTGTTCCAGATGCAAACACTGACGGTGATTGGGTAAGTACTCTACTAACTTCTTTGATTTAGCGATTGAAGATCTCCTATTTTACTTTCAAAGTCAGAAATGAATTACAATGGATGGAACAAAAGTTGATTTTAATTCTGTTTTGCTCTTTTCTACCGTCTAAAAAGACTGGCAAAAGCTCTTGCCAATGCCATCCTTTCTAAAAAAAATTAATTACTGTTTTTCAAGGCCCTCAATATTTTGTAACTTCATATTTCACCACCCAGAACTTACACAACCATTCTGGGAAAATATGGAAAAGGTGAATTGAAAGAAGACCATAGTTGCTTTTTTATCTAATATATGTATATACATATATATACGCTGGTCTTGAGTACTCTTTCATTTTGCTAAACTGTTGCAGGCTGAGCATTCCTTGCCGCAGCAGTATATTCACGCGTTCAAAGACGGACAGTTTACAACATCTCCAGTGTCTCATTCTGGCGCTTGATTGTCTGCACGGTTGCCGTTTGTTATTTTCGCTTGTTTGCATCAGCTAGCTTACCTGCCATCTGGACTTTGTATTTTGTAGTTAGCAAGGTAATTAGATAATAGAACAGGTCAATTTTGATCTCTTGACTCACTTATTGGGCTGTTTCTTCTTCCTCTCCTCATTATTAATTAAATCCTAGATGTCCGAATCTTTCAAAATAAAAGTATCCTTTTGCTGCCCTAAGTTGTGACAATGTCATTCTGACATTAATCAAGATCATACATAATTTTTTTTCGTCTCAGTTAATTGTCTGTCACTTTCAATCAAAGCAGTAAATGTTTACTAGTCAAATACTCAATCTTGAACTTTCATTTATCTAGATAACATGTCTTGTACATGGTAATGGTTGACTTCTTCTCGTTTACATGGTAATGGTTGACGCCAGCTTTGCTCTCAGATCCTTCCTCAAAATCTTGCCAGATGGTGCCTTGGGGATAGCCTCCACGAAGAAGATCTTGTGCAGCCTCTTGTAGTACACAACCTGTTTCGCTACGTACTGTTTGATCTCGTCCTCGGTGATCTCGGGCCGCCGGACGTCACGACGAACGCCACCGGGATCTCGCCGCAGGAGTCATCCTTCATTCTGCATCAGACCAAGTATGAAGAGAACGTTGTTCAGAACCTTTGCAAATGGACCGAGAATGCGTGGGAAGGCCGGTGAGGTAAGGTAGCTACTTTTTTTTTTTTTTTTTTTTTTTTTTTTTTTTTTTTGAATTTTCACCGGGGGGCGCTCCCCACCTGAATATATTCAAGTGCCCAAAATGGTGATAACCTCGTTTTTGAGGAAAAGCGAGGCAAAAACCCCTCGTCGATCCCGTTAATTATGGGAAACCGGACTAAAAACCGTACAACGGCCTCTCGCAACGGCGAGGCTAGGATGTGGCTAATCCACAAAAAAACAACAACAACAAAGCGCCCCAGCACCAGGGCGAAAAGTGGCATAACCACAGAAAAAGAAAAACTAGCGAGAGGAGAGGCTACACCAAGACACAGGAGCTCTTCAACGATGCCTCCCGGGGAGGTGAATGACGCCGTAACGTAATCATCGTCGACCAAGCGAAGCGGCGAGGCTTGCGCCAGGCGCCTTGTGTCGAGGAGAAGCGGCTGCAATGGTTCTTCGGTGGCGCCCCAACAAGGAAAATTCGTCAGCGGCTCGGAGAGATGCGGGTGAGCTTTCGCCAGGAACCTTTTGTTGCTACTTCCAGGAGACCCACCAGGGGACACAAGAGCAGGCAAGTGTCCCACGCTGAACATAGGTGGTAGCCGGTCGCCGCCACACCATGGAGGCGGGGCGCGCACGGCGGGCATCGCCGCCAAGGCGAAGAAGGGTGGGTGCCGGCCGCCACCACTCCACACGGGCCGATAGCGGACTCGCGCGTGAAGGAGGGGCGCGCCGGCAAGCGCCCTCACCCGAAAAAAGTAAGGTGTTGTCGGCCGCCGCCCGCGCCGAACGCGCGTCGGACTTCGCCAGCGGCGGAGTGGGGCGCCAAGCGCCGGCGGAAAACTGTCAAGGCCAAACGCCATCATAGTGCACTTTGCCCTCCCCAATTTGGCGAGAGAAGGCCCTCTTACAACCGTGCCGCGGATGAGGGAGGATCGTGCGGTGGTCGCGCCCCGCCGTCGGCAAGCCCGCGGCCAAACAACGCGAACCAAGCTGCAGCCTGGACCTGCACACGAAGAACACGGGTACACACCCCCACCGCCAGCACGCCCGCGGCCGGACCACGCGCGCCCGCGGCGGCTGCGAGAACCACGAGCGGACCGAAGAAGGTCGGCGTGGCACTGCCGCAGAGGGCGGCTCCCTGCCCCGGGAGGAAGGCGGCCGAGGCGGAACCGCCCGTCGTGGGGCGGTCACCACCACGGGACCCGCGGGCGGCCCGCCGTCAGTAAGTGGCGGCCGCCGTCCAAAGATCCGGCCGCGGTTTGTCGCCGGATGAGGTCGTGGGGAGGGTCGCGAGCGGCGGCGGGAGGTAGGGGCGGGCCCACGCCACACGGGGGGCTGTGAAGCGAGCCCTTGCGGCCGGCGGAGAGCAACTGCCGCGGCCTCGCGGTCGGGAAGAAGAGTCCGCCGGCCGCCGGCCAGCCGCCTGCCCCCCCGCTGGAGAGACCGCTGGAGGAACAGCGGACACCGGATCGGGGTCGGCGTGCCGCCCGGCCTTCCACGGCCCGGCGCGCGAAGCGGCGAGGGGCCACGGATCCCGGCCGGGGGGCTCGGATCCGTAGCTCCATGGCCGCCGGCGGGACGTCCCCTGCAGCTCAAGCTCGGAGGTAGGAGAAGAAGGAAAGGGGGAGGGGAGGGTGGAGGAGGCTGGCGTGGGGGGCCTTTGTGGCGCCAGCGGGGCCGCCATCGCCACGCACTGGTGGTGGTGGCGGGCGGCCGGGGGTGAGCTAGGGCGGGGAGGTTGGGGTTGGGCGGCGGCGGTCGCCCTCCGTCGCCCCGTCGCCCGAGGCGACGCGAGGGTGCGGGACGGTGCCCCCACTTACGTCTTCTTCGTAAGGTAGCTACGGACGGGACGACGGCGGCGTCGGCGATGCTGGGGTGGGCGATGAGCATGGCCTCGAGCTCCGCCCGGTGCGACTTGGAACCCCCTTGTACTTGATGATCTCCTTGAGCGGTCGGCGATGAAGATCTCGTCGTCGTCGTCGATGTACCCAATGTCTCCGGTGTGCAGCCACCCCTCCGTATCGATGGTCTTCGCCGTGGCCTCCGGGTTGTTGAGGTACCCTTTCATCAACTGCTTGCCCCTGATGCAAATCTCCCCGGGCTGGTTGCGAGGGAGGGACAGCCCGGTCTCGGTCGACGATCTTGAGCTCGGCGTTCCTCACCACCGTGCCGCAGGCGCCGGACTTCACCGGCAGCGGCTCCTTTGCAAACGCCATGCACATTGAGAGCACTGGGCCTGCCTCTGTCATCCCGTACCCCTGTCCGAGCACGGCGCGAGGGAGCTTGGCGCGCAGCAAGTCCTGCAGCTCCTTGCCCATGGGCGCGGCGCCCGAGATGAGCATGCGCACCGAGGAGAGGTCGTGGCGGTCGATGGCGTCGCTCTTGGCCATCGCCACGGCGATGGTGAGCACGAGCGGGACGATGGTGATGCCGTGCCGCTTCACCAGCTCGAACATGCGGAGCGTGTCGAAGCGCTTCATGATCACGAGCGCGGCGCCGGCGCGCATGCCGCACAGCAGGATGGAGTGCAGCGAGTAGACGTGGAACATGGGCAGCACGCAGAGCACGACGTCGTCCTCCCGGAAGTGGAGGTTCGGGTTGTCGCCGTCCACGAGCTGCGCCACGCTGGTCACCAGCCCGCGGTGCGACAGCATCACGCCCTTGGGCAGCCCCGTCGTGCCGGACGAGTACGGCAGCGCCACCACGTCGTTCGCCACGTCGATGATCGCCTCAGGCAGCGCCGAGTCGTCGCCGGAGGAGGCGAGGTCGGAGAAGGAGACGCAGCCCTCGGCGCCGTCGCCCGTGGCGACGACGGTGACGCCGGCGAGCCCCTGCACCTTGCCGACGAACGCCGGCTCGGTGATGACGACGGTGGCGCCGGAGGCCGCCGCCTGCTTGGCGATCTCGGGCGGGGTGTGGAGAGGGTTGGCCGTGGTGGCGGCGGCGCCGAGGCGGGAGCACGCGAGGAACGCGAGCGCGAACTCCACGGAGTTTGGGAGCAGCAGCATCACCGTGCCTCCGCCGCGGACGCCGAGGGCGGCGCGCATCCCAGCCGCGACGCGGCGCGACAGCCGGTCCACGTCGCCGAACGTGAGCGTCTCGCCCGTCGCGCCGTCGATGAGGCACGCGCGGTCGCGGCGCTCGGCCAGACGCTCCAGGACGTAGTCGTGGAGCGGGAGGTGGTCCGGGATTGCGATGTCGGGAAGCGTCGACCGGAACACCGTCGTCTCGGCCTGCGGCTCCGTCGTCGTCGGCGACACCATCTTCTTCTTCCGATCCGGCGGAGGTGGAGGCCGGTGTGGGGCGCTGGAGGCTGGAGCTTCGTGCAAGAGCTGAGAGCCTTGCTGCTTGCGGGTTGGTGGCGCTGGATCGGAGCTCGGGCTCCTGGGAAGTGGAAGGAGCTCCAGAGGATCTGATATAGGCGCGCGCTGGTGTTTGGTGGGAGCTGAAACCTGTAGCGTTTCATCATTGGACGACGACCGGATCAGGTCTGGCTAGAGTCGGGTGTTTAGCTGGTGAAATATTTTGGGTTGAAATTTCTTGTAGAAGACTTTTTGTTTGTATTTGGTAATTAGTGTCCAACCATGGACTAACTAGGCTTAAAAAGATTCGTCTCGCACTTTTCAGCCAAACCGTGTAATTAGTTTTTTTATTTACCTACATTTAATGCTTTCTAAAAATACGTTAAGAGATTTGATGTGACAGGGAGCTGTAGCACTTTTTGGTTTCTTGTAGAGCAACTGAACACCCTAGTGGAGTCGACTTTGGCCTTAGGGTGTTCTGTGTTCTCTATATACATACAGTATATTAGTCAGTGATATTAGATGTCCTAATAGAACCTGATACGTAATCAAAGTATCAAACACGGCTTAACGTCTACTTATAAAACAATACACATTGTATTAGGTCTACACTTATTCGTTACACGTACCCTCTGCGTCTAAGAAAAAAATGCAATTCTTGAATAGTGTCATGGTTTAGTATGTTTATAAGTTTGATTAACTACAAAGAAAAAAGTATCCATATTTATGATATGAAACAAATATTATTAGGTTAATTAAAAATGTATTTTTATCATAAATTATTTCAAAGGCATAAATGTGAATAATATTTACTAGAAATTTGGTTAAACGTGAACTACTTTTTGCTGGGACATAACACGTACTCCCTCCATGCTCAAAAAACTTGGCGTTTAAGATAAGGTTTGGGTCCAACATTGAGAATATAAATCATCAATAACTTTTACGTAGTTGAGTTTGCAAACGTGAAACCTATTTGAATAGATTTGTCTTGAAAAATACTTTCATAAAATTATACATATATCACTCTTCTATAAATATTTTTATAATAACAAGAGGTCAAAGTTATCTTTGGAGACCATGTCGCTGTCCTAAACGTCAAGCTTTGTAGGTATAGAGGGAGTAGTTGCATTGTTTTTCTGTTTGCTAGCACGTAACACATAGTTGCATTGTTTCCAGAACCAAGGGAGTATTCTATATAGAATTCTACTTTATTTGTAACCATATGTATTTGTACATTTAATACCCATTTTATTCAAACCTAAACTCATAGGTATTCCATCCATTTAAATTATAAGACATTCCAAACTGATATTTTTAGATTGACTTTTTAATTTCTAAGAAAATATTTTTATAAATGGATTCATAATCACCTAAAAAAAGTGGTTAATTTATAGAGAAATTTGGTAAACTCGGTTACATCCATCTTTAAAAAGCGGTTAGAGGGGGAGAGGCCTTGTCGTATTTCATTATCCATTATCATTATGAATAAAAGCGATTCTTCGCTATCGCGGGAAAAACCCGAACCTTGGCTACGCCCGGCAAGTGGAGTTTTAGTACCCTCAGCCTAAAATTAGCTCCTCACGTGGATTCAAACTCAGGAGAGGTGCCCCTGGAAAGCACTAACCAATTAAGCTAGAGTCCTTTTAACATTCTGTTTAATACATATGATTAGATCCATCTTAGATGACTTAACCATTGGTTAAAATATGTATACTATAATAGTGTGCCATTGATTTAAGATCCTGTTTAATCTTATATGGTTAAAGTTTAGCCAGACTGCTTTAGCTATCAAGACTTCCGACAGAAATCTAAAGTGTCGTCCAAAATTTTAGACAACCTCACAAAAAATTATAAATTGAAAGTTTTGGTCCTTAACTTTAACCGCTAAAATTAGATCAGAGAATCCACCGACATATAGACACCTTCACCAAATTTTCCGCCTACCGTGCAGCTGCAACGGGACTGGCGGTCAATGGACCAGCTCTATGTTTTTTTCAAAAATGGACCAGCTCTATAGGAACGAAGAGGCCGGTGTGGTGAGTATTTTGACCAAGCTAGGGCGTCTGGCGCCAACTCTGACCGGCTCACTCCTCACCAACCCTGGTGGGCGTGGGAAGCATTTTACGGGCCGGGCGGGGCGCGCGCCCTGTGCATCGAATCGAGGCCGGGGGCCGCCGCTCGCTGGCGGGAGGAAGGCCGGAAGGGCGTCTCGGCGTCGCGCATCGTATCAGCGGCGTGGACTTGCCGCGTGCTACTACTTGTAGGTAGCTCGGTGCTCGCGGGGTGTTCGGATAAGCGCCTTGGCCAATCGTGCCCGTCGAATTGGTGCTGCATGAGTCAAGCACGTGTCGTGCGGCTCCAATTTTCTTCCTGTGGCTACCAAGTACCAACCCACTTTGGCTCCTCCTTTTTCATATTCTACACACGTAACTCGGCATGCTTGTTGTCTTTTTTTTTTTTTGAGAATTGCATGCTTAAAGCGTTGGGAAGGAGAATGCATGCGCACTCTTCTCGCACGCAGCTATTAAAAATTTATCCAGTATAGCGAGAAGAGTGTTCAAGTCGATCAAATTAGCATTGCAAACGTGCAAAACCCAGTATTCCTACTGTGTTCAGTCCTTTGGAGTGCTTTCAAGGAACTTTGGCTGCACAGTGAGCAGTGATCACTCATCAACAAATGAAACATGTATGAGTTTCTTTAGGTTCATTTGTGGTCATATTTGGGAAAGCAGTTTCCATATTTGGTCTAATACATGCATGTACGAGTTTCTTTAGGACGTCTCTAGTGGTGTGTTTCAAAGCAACTTATGGGATTAGCGTGTGTTTAGTTGGTGAAATATATTGCGTTTGGCCATTTGTAGCACTTTTCGTTTGTATTTGGTAATTATTGTCTTACCATAAACTAACTAGGCTCAAAAATTGTCTCGCACTTAACAACCAAACTATGCAATTAATTTTTTTATTTACCTACATTTAGTGCTCCATTTATACGTAAATAAATTTGATGTGACGATTCTTGTAGCACATTTTAGGTTGCTTTTTCACCAACTAAACATGGCCTTATTTTTTTGCGATAAAGAAAAATTCCATTGATACTAAAGCAAGTTACATCCTCTCATTACAAAAGTAAACCAAACTACTCTACCTCCATTGATGGGAGACAAGAAACCTTGAAAAAGCCATAAAATCCACCATCTAGGATCATCATCCCAAACGGATATGCCACGGGCGCAAGCTCCGATCCGAGCGAACAGGGGCCATCTCACCATCCACCACCGTCATCCTCATACCCATCACTTTTGCAAAAAAGAGAAGTAACTGCTAAAACTCCACATGCGAACATAATGAAATTGGCGCCGCCCGATTACGTCGTCGAACTCATCGTCGTTGCCTTCACCGGATTCGTCATGAGAGAACACAAGTCCAACCGACATCCGGATAGATATCGTTGAAAAACTAAATCTCACTAGCCCATCGCCATGGCTGCATAGAACCACAATGAGACAAAGGAAGGGCGGAGTACCTTATTCTCCATCAATGGTGATGTCTTCGTCTTGCCATCACGGCTGAGGAACAACCTCCTCCATTGCTCCATCGATGATCTTGAGCGGCGCCTTTACGTCGTGGTCAATCTCTTCGATTGGATCTTGAGGAGAAACTTTAACCACGAAGACTTGATCTACTAGAAAAAACTTATTAAAGGCGATGGATCCCCACTCCCTTCAACCCCGGCGTGATGCCGGAGGGGAGGGGGGGACCAGTGGCGGAGAGGCGGGAGCCGGCGGCGGCACCCCTAGGGTTGAGGCGGCGGCGCAAGTCACTTAAATTAGTAAAGTTAAGATTCTCTTGTGACTAAACACGGCCTTATTAGGTATGAGTAGATGCAAAGACCACTGCCGCAAAATGATGCATGGAGTGTGTCAGGCCGACCACCAAACATGAGCCGATTCATACACGTGCACGTATGGCTCAAGAGAACAAAATATTTTTTTATTTGATTGTGTGGATGGAGACCCACCACTCGAGATTCAATGGAATCGAGTCATGTTGCATCCTCCTTTTCATATTCTACATCATCGACAGGCAACTCGGCACGCTTAATGCGTTGGGAAGGAGAAATATTTTTTTATTTGATTGTGTGGATGGAGACCCACCACTCGAGATTCAATGGAATCGAGTCATGTTGCATCCTCCTTTTCATATTCTACATCATCGACAGGCAACTCGGCACGCTTAATGCGTTGGGAAGGAGAATGCATGCACACAATTTATTAATTTATCCAGTAGCGAAAAGAGTGTCCAATTTGATCAACTTAAGTGGTTTCAAATAACTTAGGCAGCGATGAGTACTCAACATGTAATGAAATATGTTTTGGTTTGTTGTCATCTGAGTGTACTATTCACTTCTTTTTTTTCTTTTTCTTTTCCTAACTAGATAAATGCCCGTGCGTTGCAACGGGAAAAAATATCATTCACTTTTTTCCTTCCTCCGTGATCAACAATTCTCATTTGCTTTGGGCTTCAATATGTTCTGGCCATATAATAAATCCTCTGTCAACAAGAGGTCCGATCACCGACAAACTTAAGTACAAGAACGCTGAAGTTGTTTAGAATTTTCTGTTGTCAAATAAGGCCAACAACACTCCAATCTGAAGTTACATAAAAACCTTATAAAATAAGCATTTTAACCCAAAGCTTAGAGTGCACATGTATTTGTCCCATGCAAAGCCAGCAAAGCTTTAGAGTTTATGGGTGCTTTGTTGATCAGTTCACTATTATAGGTGTTGGAAGGTAGCAAGCACTACAAGGCTATCTCATTTTCAAGTCACATGCATTGCATGAAAAATTAAGTTAACGGAAAAACAGGCGTGGTACAAGCATCCTCCCATCACAAGTCTTATGCGGTGACAAAAACACATGCTTCTATCCCATCTCGTACAAATGCTTCACATGGAGTGATGGGAGTACAACTCATAAGAGAAAAAGCTAGCAAGGGCGATATCGCCTCTTAGGTGAGCACCCTCCACAATGGAGGCAAATGTGGCATTGCACCGAGTCGTTGTCTGTCAACAACAATAAAATGAGTCTTGTGGCGGAGGGAACGACTTCTACGAAAATTATAGGTTATGTATAGATATGGTTTATGAACATAACACATTTGGAACAAGCTCACAAATTCGATGGGGAAGAGTAATGGAAATACGATTATTAGGTATCATCTTCAAGCTATTTAAGTTGGATCCAATCATCCCAGAAACTCATGGTGCAAATTATCCCGAAATGATACAGACAAAACAAAGTTATCATATCATGCAACATGAGGCTAAGTGTAGTAGTGACTACACAGTTAGCTAAAAGCATATGTCATATGGTTATGAAACTGTCAATTATAATTATAATTATAAATTATAATGGTTAGATGCAAATTACTCTTACCAGGAGCAAGAAAACATCATAAAAATACATGTTTCAATTTTAAAAGCACTAATAATCGAAGAAAAGAAAAGACAAAAGCATTCTGCAAAGTAAACACAAAACTTTGCATTTAATCTAAACCCGTATTTGTAAATCTATCTAGAAAACATACCAATCGCAATTATAGGTGCTATTTTGTGGGGTGATATTCTTTGGTTTAATATACAAGAATTAAATTCCTATTTTTAGCTAGCGCGTGTGGCATGCGGCGGTTGGTAGACTGATTTGCACTCTTAATCACGGGGCGGGGTGATTAGAGCCGGGCGGGGTGTTTAGCCGGGGTGAAAATTTCTATTTTTAGCCGGGCGGTGTTTTATGCCGGGTGAACGATTCCTTTTCTAGTAGTAAGATAATAATTCCTTTGTTTTCAAGAAGTTGGGCTTTCGCTGTGGAAGTTGGGCCTTTTTCATGCATCGGTTGGAGCAAGCCCAGTGGACCTGTTGTTAGCAATTCGGTGTGGGCCCTTGAAAAAAAAAATCTACTCCCTCTGATATGTACGTATATAGTGCATTTTAGAAATGCTAAGACAAATTAAGAGAGAGAGAAACACGCATGCACCTCATTTTATTATTTCTTAACCATAATCTATCATCAACGTGATTAAGAATAGTGATTGGTTGATAAATGGAAAATATTCAATATAAATTACCTTCCCCCTTAGAATGCATTATATTGAAGACAAATTTTGAATACTAGATTAGTGCAACCCATCTTTGGCATCAAGCACAGCTGATCATTCACTTCTGCTCCCCCATGCACGTTGCCTACATCTTTCATCTTCATCGCTGTCATCGTCTGCCACTCTGCTGCACCACGCACCGTCCTTCCACTCGGAGCAGCCTATTTTTGCTTTTTAGAAATTACCAAACAAGAACACGTTAACTACTTTAGCTCCAGCGTATGAACTCATTCGAGGCTGAGAGGTCCGTGTAAGTAAAAATAACTCACCTTCCCATAATGTAACTTTCTCTTCTAGCACCGAGTGCAAATCAGAGCACTACAACTACTCCGTAAGATGGTAGAAGCAGTGGTTTCTGTGGGATAGGATAATAAGAGTGCAAAATCTCGTTGAGCTGACTTGGGGATTCTTTTAAGAAAATACTTTTTTCCTTTAATAATAGGTGCTTAATTTTGAAAACTTTTGACTTCGACTCGTCTCGTTAAGTTCGGTTTGACATTAGATCTCGAACAACTCAAAAGATTAATAAGAGTGCGTTAAAAAAAAAAAACTGGAAAATAAGAGTTTACAAACTTGGCTCGTTATCGACTCCTTCGGTCCTTCCATCCTAGGAGCCCCGGATGCGTCAAAGAGTCGAGAGCACTGTTTGAAGCGTTCAACGTTATCTGTCACGTCTTACACAAAAAAAAAAAAAAGTTATCTGTCACGTGCGGGTTCGTTGTACCGGGCCTACAAGGCATCTCTGAGCACTGACTTGTGGCTACTGCCGACGTCGGTACCATGCTGACCGCGTCCTTTAGGTGTAAATTTAGTAGAGTACACGTGTGAGCTATTTTTTTTTATAAGAGGTAGTCAGTGTCAAAAGCAATATTATCATACCTATTTTCATGTCCAACTCAATGCTAATGCTAAGGTTTCAACTAAACACACATTAAACATTGGCATTATCACACCCCGCGACCAGGGTGGCCGGGGCTACGGACCTCAAGATCCTCGGCTTCACTCTGCGGCTACGATGGAATAGCTTCGCTGCACACAGCGATCGCGCGCGCCGGTGCTACTGCTAGCGACGAAGCGAACGCAGCGTCGTCGACAACATGTTTCAGGCCTCGATTCTTGTCGTGTGGCGGCGACAAAGGCGCAGCGTTTACGGACATACGCTGGCTCCCGCGCGAAGCAATTTGTTCCTCCATGCCTAACCTGTTCCGCGTGGTAGGGTGATGTAGGCGTGGCCGGTCTGTGCGTGAGGCTCTTAACAACCGACAATGGGCGAGGGACATCACTAGTGCCCACACCGCTGCTATGTTGGTCGAGTACATCCTTCTCTAGGACAAGGTCGACGGCGTACAACTGCAAAAGGGAACCCCGGACCGGTTCATCCGGAAGCGGTCGCCTGATGGAGTCTCTGCGCAGTTCATCCGCCTACCAAGCCTTCTTCATCGGCTCGACCACGATGGCGGGCAAAGGAAGTGTGACGAGGCTTCAACGCCGCCAAAGGTCAAGTTCTTTTCTGGCTCGCCTTGCATGGAAGACTCTAGACGGCTGTGAGGAGATGGTGTCATGGTCTGCAGCCTTCAGTAGATTGTGTGCTATGCTCCCGGGAGGGACGAAGTGCGTGGACCACCTCCCGCTCTCGTGCGTGTATTCCCACAAAGTTTGGTTCCGCATTCTAAGCTATGCCGGTCTCCAGCATCTACGCCCAATGCTTTGGAATCACGCCTCGTCGATTGGTGGTTGTTCGCTCGTATGGAAATGCTGATTGCTTACATTGCGGACCGACTCCCTCGTCCCTGTTGGTATGGGAGATTTGGAAGGAGCGCAAGCGCAGGACATTCGGCGTCATCGGCAAAACCGTCCCCCAAGTGCTCGTCGCATCCATGAAGAATCGATTCCAGGATCGCAGTAGGCTTCAGGAAACTAGCGTCGCTAATTGATGCGGCAATTTAGCATACCCAACTCCCCTCTAGTCGCACAACAGTTCATTAGCCTAGAACAACCCTCGAAGCACCAACGTCGGTGATCTCTGATGTGTGTGTTTGTCACTGTGTTAGCCCGTTCCGTGTTTGTCTGTTTGTTAGTCTGTTCCATGCTCGAGGCACCTCGCCGCCGAGCTGGATGGACCATATACCAATGCTCTAACCTCTTAATGCGAGAGCGGCTTTGCGCGCACTTTGAAAAAAAAAACAATGACATGGGACATATGTTTAAATTTGGGTCATGGTATTTGTGGGTGTTTACTATCTTGGTTTTTGGAGTGGCTTAGAAATATTTGTGACAGCCGGACCATTTCATTGAACATTTGTGAAGTATGTTGAACGAGATAGTTCCATCCAGGTTCAATGAATGAACTAGCGTAAAATAAGTATGTTCATTGCAATGAACTGACGTTGAACGAGCCAAATTTCAGTCGTAAATAAAATAACAAGTAAAAACAAATAAATCACCCCCACACCGTAAACCATGTCGGCTCAGTCACCCCCACACCACACCGTAAACCATATCGGCGTCCGTCCAAGTCAACCCAACTGAAAACAACGCCAAATTTCATTGTCACGTCGCTGCATCTTTAATAATATATAAAAGGCGTATATAATATAAATAAAAGGCGTTCGTCACAGTTCATTGTCACGTCGCTGCATCTTTAATAAATCGACGTCACCACAGGAAAACTCGTTCCAAGCAACAAACGTAACGCCCCCTGATTCGTCTCAAGAGCATGTTGATCTGATGACTGCTTGCTCAGTCTGACGAAGAAGCGTTCAACACTCTGTCACGTACGGTTCGTTATACTCCGCCGCTCCGGCTTAAATTTTCAATGCATGTAGTACGTATAGAATGATAGTGAGTGTATCTTGTCCACGTACATGCATGTTCCGACCTTTTCTCTACTCGCTTGTCCCATGTCGGTCGGTATCGTGTTGGCCGCGTCTCCGGACCTGCACAATCTCGCCGTGAGCAAGTTTTCAGCAGCTGGTTCCACAGCAAAATCTTGTTTGGTTTTCAACTTTTCATTTCAGGGTCAAGTGGTCAAGCCGGCATCCAGGGCCGATCCGGACGAGGTGGTGAGTTGCTTATCCGGCCCGTGCGGTGAATTGTTCTGGCAAAATGAACGTCGTTGTAGTGTTAATTCAGAGCACGGGATGCGACTTGATCCAAACAAAATTGATACGTTTCGTCAAAAAAAAAAAAAAAAAAAAAAAAAAAAGAAGGTACGGCCGGTTTTAGGACTAGAATCCAAAAGCGCTGCTAATGTTTCCCTTTCTTCTCTAGTGATCCCAAAAAAAAAAAGTTTTCTCCTGTAAAAAAGAAAAAGTTTTCTTCTCTGGATTAAGCGTCGCCCGGCGGCTCTTTGTCTGTCCCTTGAGGCGGCCGAGTTGTGGGTTCGCTTTTGGCACACGTGACCATAGCAGAGCACGCACCTCTACTTTGTCGCTGCTATGGGTGGCTAAACTTGGCGCCGAAGCACTCGTGACGCGTCGCCAAGAAATCGTGGCCTCGTGTGGGCGGGCGACGGCTGGTGGACGGACGGTGGTGGCGTGACCGTGCGTCCGAGCGGGGAAACGTTTGACCTGGCTCCGCGTCGTCCCAGCGAGTGCCGTCGTGTGCTGCTGCGGGAGGCTTGCGGCGCGCATCGCGTCGCGTCCCGCACGTTACCGACAGCGAGCGCCAACTGGCTCGTTCAACCTCCCGTTCCAATTGGCATGTTCGATGTTCCCGATGGAGGCGCGGCACCGTGCCGTTTGGCTGCAGGGTTCCAACCGTTGCCAGATGCCAATTCCTTTTGATGCAAGCAATGATTGCGGTTGCGGTGCTGAGACTTGAGCTGGTCGTCGCTGCCACGCAAAATAGAGCGCACTCACTTCTGGCCTGGCCGTTACTCGACGCGTACGCGTATTGCCATATTCTACCGGTGTGTGTTGTAGACGCCGATACATTCACTGCAGTTTCTTGAAACCGAGTAGCTTCCTGCACTGACCAATTAACCGTCATAAACACCGGCGGGCGGCGACCTTTCACCATGGGCAACCACTATATATAATCGCGCGCCAACGCACGAGACAAAAGGACCTCCTGCTTTGTGCTTTCCACCTCGATCTCGACACGACCCGCAACCGCCGCCACCACTCGCGCTAGCTCTTCCTTCCCTTGCTGGCCACGACTCCACAGCTTCGATCGAGTCTTCGACGACGACGACAGGGGAGAAGAGAACCCACACAAGCCATCGTCGTCTCTGAGGTCGATCTCTTCATCCATGGAGGAGGAGACGCCCAAGGCGGCGGCCAAGAAGCGGTCGTCGGTGCTCGGGAGCCTCCGGGAGGCGATCAGCAAGGTCCGGTTCCTGCTCTCCTTCAGCGCGACGCGGTGGATGCTGCTGAGATCCTTACCCGGCCGGGGCGGCGGCGCGCCGGCGCGGCGCCTCAGCTTCGACTCGCGCCCGGGCCTGCTCGACGTCGATGCCGGCTTCATCGCGTCGCGTCGTCCTCCTCCTGCAGCTCCAGGATCACGTCCAGGTCCGCGAGCCTCGGCACGGCGACCACCAGGAGCCTGTCGCGGACCAGCAGCGCCGCCGGGGCGTCGCCCGAGGCGCTGAAGAGGGCGTCGTCGTCCAGCGGCGGCGAGTCTCCGGCGGCGGCGGGGGACGACGACATCGACCAGCGCGCGGAGCTGTTCATCGCCAACTTCTACAGGCAGCTCCGGATGGAGCGGCAGGTGTCGCTGCAGCTCCGGTACGTGAGGGGGGAACAGCTGGGACAGGACTCCTGCCGCTTCTCCGTCTCCTTCCAGGGGATGATGATGATGATCCCGTAGATGCGTAGTAGCAAAATTCCCCATTCCTCTGCAGAGTGCACGGTGAAGGGATTTTTAGAAGGGTTTTTCCCCTCCATCTTTTTCTACACATTTTTTTCTTTTCTTGGTTTGAATAGTAGTACAGTTTTATGATTTGTTTTTTGACTGGTGGTTTAGAGTACTGAATACAATACAAAACAAAAGAAAAAGAGTTGGCATTTGGTTGGCAATATGTAAACAGATTTTCATTTTGACTTTTTTACAACAATTCAATTTATTTTGACAGTGTATGTTTAATTGGTTGATAAGTTAGAGAGCATTTGTATGCCTCTAAGGAGAAACAGGAGAGCATTGCCTTTTGCTAGCAATAGCATTTCTGTTCAAATGGATGTTACTCCGTATTTGACAATGTTTGATATTGTTGTATGCAATTTAGACAATTTGCAGTTTTGACTTTTTTTTAACGAATAAGAGATAGGGCAGTCGCCAATTATATTAAAAAAAAAAAACAAAAGACTGCACACTACAACAGAGCAATTTTCAAAACAAATTTTGTTTATTGTATTCCAATTAGCCCAGCAAATGGTAGTATGCCAAATGAGTGAATGTTATTTCCATTAGAAGTCCGACTTCAACTCACTCCCCACGCTTGATTGCGATTTTTAGACATTATTTGCTCAAAAAGCGAGTATTGCAATGCAACTATTCAGCCATGTAACCATGGTGACATACCGCCGTTGGCAGACCTGCAGTCTCTGCAGACACCGAAAGGCTGGACAAATGGGCGCCCGGCCTGCGTTGGCCCGGTACTATTTGGCCCGGTGCCGTGTCGTTCTACGGGCTAAAGTCGTGGCCCGGGCATGACACTATGCTACAAAATTAGTATCATGCCGTGCCCCTTTGGGCACGGTAGCCCACATTGCTCGGGCCAGCCCAGGCACTAAGGTTGAAAAATACATCATTAAGTTCAAATTTCATTGAAATATACAATATCAACATAGGAATGAATCAGGAGACACAGACACAACAAAGTTAACAAAATCAAACTTTATTAAGGGCTTGTGGAAGCGCTTTGCGGCGACGACGAAGCACGGATCCGAGCCTCCGGTCCCTCAAGCGGAAAGCGAATGCGGAGCACCGGGGGTCATACGGTGAGGTCGGTGGAGACGGAGGCGATGATGAATATGAAGAAGACAAGGAGAGGACGAGGCTACATCGATGAGGAGATCAAGAGGAGGGGTGCTCGGAACCATGCCGTGCGTGCCGGCCACTGGTGGCTCAAGACGCAACCGGAGACGGAGAGGGAGGAGACGAGATCGACTGAGCGAGAGCGGCGAGGCGAGAGCGAGAGATGAGAGAGAGATGCGGCAAAATGGGGGAGGCGCTTAGGGTTTGGGAGCCCCCGGCCGCTCGCTTATATAGCCGCCTCCCCAATCGGGCCGGATCGGACGGTGGGAGGCGGCGGCCGCCTCATCCAACTCATCTACCAACAGAAGAGCCGTGCTGGAGGCGGGCCGGCCCACAATCCATGCCATGCCTAGGCTAGCCCATGGGCCAAAATGGCGGCCTGTGCACGGCCCATGGTGCGTGTCGCGTGCCTGGTCTGGGCACTATGAACCGTGGACCGGGGCTGTGCTTTGGGCCGTGCTTTCTAGTGTAGTGCCCGGGCCGGCCCAGCAGGATAGTGCTTTTTGGGCGAGTACAAAGGCTATGCAGTACGGCGATGTCGGCATTGACGTTTGTCATAAGATTGAATTTTGCTTAGTGTATGAATACCCATGGCTTAGGGTGTGTGAATACCCATGATGGAGAAGGTCGACGAGGTCGGTCGAGTCCGTCAACGAACCGCGCTCCATCACCGCACCACCTCCCTCCGGTCACGCGAGCAGTGGACTGTGAATCTGTGATTCCCCAAGAAGCACGACCAAGATGAGGACATTGGCAGGGAAACAGAAAGGATGCGAGGAAGCAAACGAAACGAAGAAACTCTTTTTTTTTCTCTCGAGCGTGTATTGCACAGGATTCATTAAGACGAAGAGAGAGTTTTTGACAAATTACAAGAGGAAACAAACAGTAATCCTAGGATTACCGAAACGGCCCGTGGGAAACACGAGATTGTGATATATTAAGAATACAGAAACTCACCTTTTCTGCGTAGGACGCTTGTGCAAGTTTCCAATCCGAGGAGAGCCGGGCGTCAGCCGAATTTTGCATGATGAAAACAAGAGAAAAGAAAATAGAGTTGCAATAGAATTCTTGTTGTACTAGGAAAAATCTGTTCTTTACCGGCTCGGTTTTTCTGCAGCAAACTCACATAAGAATTCTACTGCCGGCCGCCTCTTTTCGCGTACCATGAGTCGAAGTTCCATCAAGCAGCTTCCCATGGAGAACAGCGATAGATCGCTGGTGCCGTCAGACTTCGGGATGAGGCCACGGCTGATCCAAGCGCACGGAAGCCGCAAGCAGACCCAGACCATAGTCGACGTGCTTGACCGGAGCACGCAGGGAGGTGGTCGTCCCGGAGATGCAGAGCAAGATCTGCCTGGGCTCCGTGTACGATGGCAGCTGGCTGCTGATGCTAGACGAGGACACCCTCGACTGCTTCCTCCTGAGCTTTACCGGCCGGCGGTCCAAGATTTCTCTGCCACCGCTGCGGCTGCCCCCGGCATCAGACTACAGGGGAGCGACGTGCGGGGTGTTTGGATCGCCGGCGAACTTCACCGTGGTGCTCACCAGTGACCGCGAGTCTGAACAGAGGTTCCGGCTCTGCTGCCGCCCTGGCGACGAGGAGTGGACCGATCTGTTGGCCACCATCAACGGCCTCGTCTGGCCCCCCGGCAGCAGTGTCAGCCACGCCGGAAAGCTTTACGCGGGCAACCTCGAAGTGATGGACTCCATTGGCGGAAGGGTACGGAACCAGTCTCTTGACACCGAGGGCGACGGGGTGGGCATGTACGGGGCGGCGGCGGGGCACCTCGTCGTGTCAGACGGGGACATCTTCCGCGTGCTGGTCGAATACATAGGGAGGCACTACGACGGCTCATTGATAAGGATTGCGGTGAGCCGCCTGGACCTCTCGAGTTTGGTGTGGACGACTGTGTAGAGCATCGGCAGCGATCGCGTCTTTCTTCTTTCCAGTGACTGTGGCCTGTCAAGCTCCGCGGCGGCAGCCCGACTGCAAGGCAATTGCATCTATCTGGTGTGGTCGAGCTGCGACTGCGAGAGGCTATACAAGTTCTGCTTGGATGACATGACGAAAAGCTTCCATCAGATTCTCCCTGAACCTACTACTCCTTGTTCTAGAGCCTACTGGGTTATTTCTGATGAGTAAGTTGATTCACCTTTAACTTTTACTACTTTTGTATATAGTTTCATTCACCCCTCGTAAATTTATCATCCACCATGTATATAAACTCCGGTCTTATCATGCACTTTCTCCGTCCTTAATAAAATGTCATCTTAGAAATTTAAACATCTTTGTTTGACCATCCGTCTTATTACTTTTTTTTTATAATATCATTTATTTTGTTATGACTTATTTCATCATTAGATATACTTTACTAGTAATAAATTATTTATTTTATAATTTACATAAAATTTTTAAAATAAGAGAAACATCCAAACATGATATCTAAAAAGTTAAAAGAAAATGTCATTCTTTATGAGACGGAGGGAGTATATCTTATATTGCGCTCTAGAATATTTATAACTAGATTCCCCGTGTTGTCGGGGTATGAAAATGAAATCTATGAGTTAGAATATTACTATCATCGTCCTTCTATTCTTTTTTTTTTTTCCTTTTTTATTTTTTTTATTTTTTACTTTACTCTATACCGGCTACCATCATTGGGGCTCACCTATAATTTTATCAAAAATATATCCATATGAGATCTTTGTTTTGAAGGATTTATTAAAAATAATTCAATGGTGTAATCGAATTTAATTTTATTTTTTGGTTTGTGAGTTATAATAGTTTTAGTTAGTTCAAACAAAGAGGGTCCGCCGCAAGATGCCAATGTCGAGAGAAACTCCCTTGGTGGGGTACCACTATATCGATGATTTAGTCATTATCTAATAAAGGATTGATGCTTGGGAATTGTACAAAAACAAACTTGCACACTAGAAAACATAGTTACTTTGTACTAAATTGTAACCCGTTCTTCCCCTTTTATGGTAATTAATTAGAAAAGAGAAAGTACTTATCATATATCATGATATTTATTGTTTTTTTTCTATAAAGATTATTATGGTACATATATTACTTTTGTCTTCATAATGTATAGTACGAGGACCTTATATTGCAAATCTATTACGATCTTTTTTTTTTTATTGATAGTAAAAAAATGATAACTTACAAAAAAAAGTATAAAACTACGTACTCAGAGTCAGAGCTAGAATAGTTAAATTACCCTATTTTATAGGGGTAAGTTTACAGGTCACATTATTGCTAACATGGTGTCATGTATTACTGCAGCAGCCAAGATACACGGTTTTAAAGGACAGGCTTTGTTGAGTGCTCTTACCTCGAACGAGGTTTGTAAATCGGTGAACGCCTTTGACAGCTGCTACCTACCTTCTACATTACAAGTCATTTTAATCTTTTTTTTATAGTGAAAGTATATTAAATTTTACTAGAATTATAGTGAGAACCATAAAGAATTATTATTATGACATCAAATAGATGTATTGTGAATAATCAATGAAAAAAATCTAATGATACTTATTTAATACCATAAATATTATTATTTTGTTGTAATAAATATTATTATTTTATTATAAAATTTGGTCAAACTTGAAAAAAGTTAAAATGACTTAAAATTTGGATGTAGGGAGTAGTAGCTAATTTCTGTCTTCTTCCCACAGATAAAATAGTCAACGGTTTCTTTCTTCAATGTCCTCTCACAGGGTGCTCAGCCAAATGATTTGGATAGCCACCCGGAGGAGCAGAAAGATGTTTCTGGGCCTCCATGGCATGATCTCCGACTAGAATTGCTAGATTTGGTTGCTTCCAAACTAGCTTTAGTCGACCGCATAAGGTTCCCAGCCGTTTGCAAGCCATGGAGCATGGTTTCCAGCCCAATTGGGCAAGCGCAGGTTTGGCCCTGGCTCATGTACATCTCCAAGCAAGATGGGACGTGCAAGATGTTCGACCCTCTACGCGCCAAGCAACATACCCTACAAGTCGGGGCACTCAAGAGCGACAGCTACGGCGAGCACATTCTCCGCTCCTCCAAGAACGGTTGGGTCGTCACATCTACTGGACAGACCATGGATGCGATATTCATCATAAACCCGTTCACGCAGGACATCGTGGAACTGCCCATGTTCGACATCGAGATCACCACCTGGTACCGGTTCCATGGCGTCACTCTTTCGTCAACTCCAACATCTCCAGACAGCATTGTCTTCGGCGTCTACAGTTCTACCAATGGCAAGTCTCTAGGTATGCAGACATGGCGGCATGGAGAGGACTCGTGGAGCGACGAGTATGACTTCGAACACGAGGAGGACCCATTCCCCATTGCGTATAATAACCCCGTGTATTTCCGCGGGGAGTTCTATTGCCTTGGGAGGAAGGGCAACCTTGGCGTCTTCAACCCTAGCAATGGCACATGGAGAGTTCTTGAAAAGCAGGAGCCGATCTACACCGAGCTACAAGTTTGGGATGATGACCACGATGGGGCCAAGTTTTGCTACTTGGTTGCCTTGGGAGAGGACCTGATATCAGTGTTCATGCGCAACGCGGATGAGCACCCACGGGTGTTCAAGCTTGACCGGATGAAGACGATGGAATGGATCGAAGTGAAGGACATTGGTGGTGCAGCTCTATTTGTGGATTATAGGCCGTCATTTGGCGTCGTGTCACCAGGAGCCGGTAATGGCAATAAGATCTATTTTCCAAGTTATTCCGAGGATGGAAAGCACGCGACGTTCTATGATATGGAGACCGAGGCATATCAACCAACGTTCTATGGGGTTAAAGAACCGTTGAACTGTGTGTGGGTGGTGCCAAATTTAAGTACATCTAGATAAGCCACTGGTTGAGCATTCTATGCCATGGGTATTCAGACACTAAGCAAAATTATATAAACAATTATTTCTTTTTGTAATGAAATCTTCAATCAAATAAAAATTAGTATATATAGTTTTTATTAACCCATTGCAATGCAAGAGCAAATTTTCTATGGAGGTGCAGACATTGGTTGACATTGACATCCATGACAAGAGATTGCATGATGTGGCAATTGCAAAGATGTAAGGCGACCTATCTGGGTTGTGTTGCGTGTACGACGGCGGCTGGCTGTTGATGTTGGACGAGGACAGTCATGTTCTCGTCAACGTCGACATCGTCGGACTGTATGGCCTTCGGTATCTGCAGTTCTACCAACGGCGTGTATGTCACCATGGTTACATGGCGGCACGGAGAACCATGCAAAAATGCTATTATCACCTATTTATTCTAACAAAGGATAAGACAGGATGGGGTCGAGATCCTAAATGTGTGTCTTTTGTGACAATGATGAATCTATATCAAACATTGTCAAATACAAAAGTAACATCCTTTTAAATAGAAACACTATTGATAGCGATGCAAATAATTAATACATCTGCTGTTGTTGTACACTGGTAAAAATAAAATTCTTAGGCGGCAGGCGGCAGACAAGACTTCCTATCTAAGCAAACCAAAAAAGGATCTGAAAAGTTGGTAGCTAGCTTACTATCCAGAGAGGTCTACTAGTAGATATATATGCAATAAACATAGATTTTAGCCTCCTTGTATATTGTCTAATTTGACAAGTTTTTGGACCTGGCATCGGGCAAACAAGTAAAGACTGAGTCTATTTGTTTCACAATTTATGATTATTGACTATAAAAATAACCATATAGTTTGTGTTTCTGAGTTACTGTAGCACGAATGTATGATACACTCGATGGTCTTAGTTCATCAAATTATTTGAAGTGAGGAACTAAGACCATCGAAAGTGTATCATACATCCGTGCTACGGTAAAACTATACTTAACAATAATGAATTCTAAACTATCTATAAAATACAATATATTCATAACATTAGAGCTAATTTGCTTATAGAGTTGTTTCTCTCATTGCATAATGTATGAAGTGTTCAAATTTAGATATCCTTCCCTATGGTCTCTTGAATCGTTGAGAGATGAGATTAGGTTTTGAGTCAATTAGAGATACGATGTTAGGAACTTGAGATTTGGTTGTGCCTAACATAAGAGTCTAGGAATACTCTCTATGTAAATGGAAGTTATGTATGAAGCACAGGCGATTCCCCTAAATATTCTAGCCTCCTTCGGATCTCACTTAGCCCAACTATCTTCCTTGCAATGGTGGTATGCATGACGTACATTGGGAATAAGGAAAAATTTTGTGAAGAGATACTATCGCTTAGAGAAAAAAAGTGTGATTTCGAACCAAAGCAATAACACCATAGTTGTAGTATTGACTATGTTGATGCCTAACATCAATATGGCGCCCTAGGAACGGACAAAGATAGAGAGAAGAAAAATGAGCCAGTCCAACCTGTCCCCCTTCCCCCTCTCGCCCTTTTATAGTGAAGTGGGGAGGGTTTTTCTCTTTATTATCCATGGCGGTGCTATTACTTATAAAAATGCCACTAGTGGCTTACAATTGGGCCTAATAGGGTTTACAAAAATGTCACTAAGTACAACAAAAGGCTCCCAAACATTATATAGTGAACCCTTCAGCTGTACAATTGGACCCCAATCATGAGTGACGATGGGGTCACCAATATATAACACCTACCCAACACACTCAATGTACTAAATTTAGTTAGACTGGATGAATTTAATGGAATGATTATATATGTGACTCAAGTACTCAACATCGTACCTTCTGAAGGGCGGCTTTGCGGGCTTCCATCCGCAGCCGTGCCCGAACCTAGTTGCAAGTGGTTGAGCAGGAGTGTTCTCGTGCTTTACATAGGGTGGGGAACCACCGTTTGCATCTCTGGCAGTTCTTGTCCCACCCTAGCTCTTTGATCTCCATGAAAGTTATGAACTTCTCCAAACTCTTTGCACCGAAGCGGGATCATTTTCCCATCATAGCGACATCATAATTTGATCTTCATTAGGTGAAAGCATAATTATATCTTATGAGGGGAGATTAGGGTACAAGAGATTGAGAAGCAACCACGAAGATCGAGGGCAAGTGAACCCTACCTCACGACGCCCCGTAGTTCTACCAATGGCAAGTTTCTTGGTATGCACACTTGGCGCCTTGGCGGCATGGAGAGGACTCGTGGAGCGACAAGTATGACTTTGAACACGAGGAGGACCCATTCCCCATTGCATATAATCACCCCGTCTATACCCTTGAGGGGAGCTCAACTATTTCCTTGGGAGGAATGGCAACCTTGGCGTCTTCAACCCTAGCGATGGCACCTAGAGTGCTTGAAAAGCCGAAGCCGATCTGCACTGAGCTACAAGTTTGGGACGATGACCACGATGGGGCCAAGTTTTTCTACTAGTTGACTTGGGAAAGGACCCCGTGCATCGGTGTCCATGCGCAACGCGGATGTGCCCCCGCGGGTGTTCAAGCTTGACCAGATGAAGACGATGGAATGGGTTGAAGTGAGGGACATTGGTGGTGCAGCTCTTTTTGTGGATTACAAGGCGTCATTTGGCGTCATGTCACCGGGAGCTGGTAATGGCAACAAGATCTATTTTCCAAGCTATTCCGAGGATGGAATGCACGCAACATTCTATGATATGGAGACCAAGGCGTATTACCCAACGTTCTACGGGGTTAAAGAACTGTTGAACTACGTGCGAGTGGTGCCAAATTTAAGTACATCTAGATAAGCCATTGGCTGAGCATTCTATGCCATGGGTATTCAGACACTAAGAAAGATTACATAAACAATTTTTTTTACAATGAAATCTGCAATCAAATAAAAATCATTATATATTTTTTATTAACCCGTTGCAATGCACGCGTGCCATTTTGCTATGGAGGTGCGGACATTGGTTTGACATTGACATCCATGATAGGAGATTGCACGGGGTGACAATTGCGAAGATGTAAGAATTTTGCTATGGAGGTGCAGCATTATTGGTTTGGCATTGACATCCATGACAGAGATTTCACAAGGGCTGTGTTTAGTTACGTTTTAAAAATTTCTATCACATTGAATCATTAAATTAAATGTAGCAAAAAAGACGAATATATGGAGCATGAAACTTAGGTAAACAAAGCAACTAATTGCACGGTTTGGATGTACTTTGCGAGATGAATTTTTTAGTCTAGTTAGCCTATGGTGAGACAACGGTTACACTGTTAAACGAAAAGTGTTATAATGCACTTTTTAGTCACTTGCCAAACTTTGGTGGAACTAAACACAGCCAGAGTCTACTTCCTCCAGTAATCTATTGTTGAAACACACAAATCACGTTTGCTAGTAAAGTTAATTTCTCCCACGAGTTCTATCTCAACATACAAACCATCAATACCATCATCTACTAGCTATCCATATCATCTCTCTTTGCGCGTGGTTTGCACGAAGTTTTCATAAAGGTTGTGGTTTAATCCCTTACTAATAGCCATAACATTCCACTGACTTTCAACCTTTTAACAAGTTGTCTGTGCAATCTCCACTAAATGTAATTACCACTTTCTATATACAAGAAATATAGAAAGCATCCATATATTACTATTTGTTTTTCCATTCCATCAGCTTGTAATAAGATCTTTATATAACAATTTGCCCAAAACTCTTTGCCGCTTAAGCGAAATACTGCAACACGAGGAGTCATGTTGGACACCCCGCTGTCCTATGTGCAACAGATGCGATGAGGACGCTACTGAATTTAGTTGGCTTTCAATTCTTATCTAAAAATCATGACAATTAAATCTTTTTTTAGTTTCTACTATTATTACGACACTCAACAAAATGCACAATGCACATCTATACTTTTTTGTCCTAGTTTTGATATGTCATAATTACGGGAAATGGAAGTCAATCAAGCAGCCATTGAAATTTTAGTGTCAAGGATTTTCTGCTTACTGGTTTTAATGAAATCATTTTTTTGCGTGGCAACTCCACCTCGGTGCCTCCGCCCGCAGCCACCTCGGCACCGGCCCTGCCCGCATCGAGCCGGCCCAGACCATCTCACTGCCACTCGGGCCCAGATATGCCGGTCCTAACCCAAAAAACTGAAACCGATTGAAACGCCAAACCCATCCCTGATCCCGTCCTCCCTCGCGTCCATCTCCAACCTAGGTTGCCGTTGCAATTTTATTTCCTGCGTAGAGGTTTTAATGAAGGCAACGTATGCTATCTAGGTTAGAGGTTTTAAGAAAAAAAAACTCAACTATCTCCATAGACATTGGATCGAGATCCTATGACCTTAACTGAAGTTTGATAGTTTGCACTGCTCCAATAACATACGCGCCTAATGAAAATCGTTTTTCTTCTTGCGCGGCATCTCCACCCTGGCGCCTCCGCCCGCGGCCGTAGTCGGCGCCGGCCCTCGCCGCCCACGCCACGCACGCATCTGGAGCCCCCGAGCCGCACGCTCACACCCAAACTCGGTCCCAGACCGTTACACAAGCCCGAAACAAACGCCAAACCCATCCCAGATCCC
>JADLZK010004104.1:0-32702 GCA_015847255.1 Hyparrhenia diplandra
ATAGGATGCATTTGATAGGGAAAAGTTTATACTAAATTTTGAATTCTAAAACACTAGGAGAACCACACATCAGTAAAAATAATTCCATAAGTTTGGAGTGAGGGATCGAGCCTATTGCCTCGTCTTTTGTGCAACGTCTTCTTTTATCCTCCCTGAGTCATGCTATAGGCATTGAAGGACGCAGCCTGAAGAGTCCGAATCGCCTCAATGAAACCTTCTTCCAGTGAGTTAGCGCTAGAAGTTTAGTATAGTTTTGTAAATTTAATTGTTGGAGCTTCACATTTTGTGAAGAGCTTGAAATTCAATATACTTTCCGTTTCGAAATTCAATATACTTTTAAGTTACATTTAATTTACATATGTTACTCTCTTTGTTTCAAATTATGTTTTAGTTTTGTCCGACTTATAGAAAAATGTACAATATCTATAAAATCAGATAAAATTCATTTAATACATGTGAAATATATTATGGTAGTCTATTTATTTGATATTATAGATGATAATTTATTTTTTTTCATATTTTTTAAAACTAAACAAGTTTAATTTAGAGCGAGTATACTTGGACAAAGGTTTGTACAGCTCACTAGCCGGCTGCCAGCGAGCTTATTGCCTTTGCTCTTATAAGAGCTTATTGCCCGGACAAAGCTAAGGGAGTGGTAACCTTTGGAGGTCATTACGTAAAAACTTTATATGGTGCAGCACAACATCCCTGGGAATAGTTACGTGTAATAATGCATACAACAAAGCTCTGCTATTCATCAAAGTACTGCTGTGACCGAATGCCCTTCGGCACCAAATCAAATCAATCCTTAGCCTAAGAAACATATACCCGTACACAAATCACTAGTACATTTTCAAAAAGGTCGATATAGACCTGTTTTCTCAAAAAGATGGTGAAAAGTTGACGGACTCTTGCCCTCTTGTCTACTTGGTCCACTCTAGATTGCTAAATGGTTCATGTGCAGGGTGCAGCGCCTTGCCTTCTTGTTGAGTGGACACATCACTTTTAGTCCGGCCACGTTTTGATGCCATTGATCAGGCAGACACGGAAAAGTTGGATGGACAATTTCCAAATTGACATGTTTTTACCAACAACGAGAAATCGTCGGTGTGAAATCTCAAATAAAATAACCATTTACCAGAAGCCGCCCGTGGACAGGCCAAAAAATTACAAGATTAATAAAAAAAGAAACTAGTATGGTTCGTTGGATTGGAACCTACGGTAATCTAAGGTTTAAATACAATTAACAAGTAGTAATCTAATGGTCTAGTACAATTATTAATTAATAAGTAGTCAAATTTGAAGAATGTTAAAATGTTATCTATTCTATTTTCGGGTTAGAATGAAAGCAAATCAACTAAATATAAACATGAAAATAATTTTTAAAAAAGTATATGTGCTATTGGTAGTGCAGCCAAATTCAGATGGTTTAGATATTTGTTTGATTTTTTCGAACGAAAACAAATTTGGATACCTACTTTGATTTATTAATATTTGCTAAAAGTAAAAGTTTTACAAACAGCGTCCTCGTGATACAAAAAAAAATGAAGAAAATAAGGAAGATTACAATGAGTACATAGCCATAAATCTAAAGAAGCTTGATCAATTTCACTGGTAGCATAGAGTGAATTCCTTCTTAAGATTTCTTTGCAGGGGGCGAATGAAAGTGTTGTTGTCCTTTGAAGATTTACCTCATTCCTTGTCATCCAAATTCAGCACATAGAAACAATTATTTCCAAAGAAGGATTGGATATTTGTTAGAGGATACTAAATTTGACTTTAAATACTAGATGTTGGGATGATGATGGTCCAATAGTGGCTCCAGCAAACAGAGTAGCGTTCCAGTGATGTTTCAAGAGGGAAAAATGCCAACTATATCATAAAATTTAAAGTAAACAATTAAAGATTTTGTGAGATATTTGGACTGTGATTTTATTTAGCTCAAAAAAAAAAAAAGCTGCTTGGATCTAGTCTCGCCGGAAATTATACTAAGTTTGGTCGATGATGGTTGTACAAAGTTCGTGGAAGGAGATGTAGTTAACCAACATCAAGAGAGAATAATTATAGTCAAATAAATAAAAAATAATTTTCAGATTAAAAATAATTCAAAAAGCAAGCTCTCTAGTAAGCTTATTCTGTGGGCTAACCTTGCTGCTAGTCTTTTTTTTACCATGTTATTTGCAGCAAACACCACCCAGCTCAGCATTTTTACTGACGACCGGGCCAACATTCAGCTGCGGATGCTGCAGAGAGGGTTGGCAGAAAGCGAGAAAAGCTCGCTCGCTCCAGGACGATCCATAGCAGCAACGGTGTGCACCAGTCTGAAACTCTGAACGTATCTGCACACGATGCAAACATACCTACCTACAGTCTCACAAACGTTCAGCACGCGTTGCCTGGTCCATGAGCACCATGAGAGCAGAGCGGCAGCAGCTCCTCCCTCGCAGCACAGCGCAGTCGCGGCGGCGAGCCCCACCCCCCCCACTCGCTCGCACAGTGCCGGCCGGCTTCAGCTGCCCCTGCCCGCCTAGCTAGTAATTCAAGGATCGCCATGCGCTCATGCATGCAGAGCAGCAGAGCGCACGCATCAACGGCCCAGCGATGATGCAGGGAGCTAGCGCGAGCTCTGTCTGGCTACACTACACAGCGCAGCGCCGGGGCGAGCGAGCGTAATTATCGCCAATAATTGTACCCGCTGCACGTGTTTTGGGCGATGCCCCGGGGAAAGCTGCGCGCGGTTCGGCTAGCTGTACTGTAGCTGCGAGTGTGAGTGATTTCGCGTCTAGGCGCTGTGCTTTGCCTTTGCTCGGCCTGCCGCCAGTCGGCCACCACGATCGGGCGGCAGCGGCGCCCCTGTGAGTGAGAGCCAACGCCACGGCCCTGCCACCTGTGGGCAGTGGCTGGCTTTCGAGAGTGTCAGGACCAGGACCTCTGCAGGAGTAGGCTGGGCCGTCCGTTGGGGCTCCGTCCCGGCCGTGCTGCTCTCGCCTGTCGCTTGATCGTTTCAAATCTCGCGACCAGAGACCGTACCAGAGTGTCGCCTGCCTCTTGCCGGGGCAAGGGCAAGCAAGCTGCCGGCCGGGCTTCTAGAGCGAGCGAGCGCGTGTCCGGCCGGGCCGTGTCGAGTTTACGGTCGTTCCGATATGAAGTTTGAAATTGTCGAAACGGTAGGGTGTCAAATGGCCGCCCGGAACAGAACACGGGTCATTTGACTTGGAACACAGTACGTAATTGAGTGTTGCTGATGGCCTGCTGTTGATGGCCTGCTGTTATACGTTACCAGCAGCCTTCGTGTCAGACAGAGCCGGCCGGCGTCGTCTCGTGAAAAAAGCGAGCGAGAGCCACGACACTCAAAAGCCGATTCATCAGGACCGTCCGGCGTCCGTCCATGTCGTCCATGCATGCACCGCCGGCACTCCGGCAGCGACGAAGCATCGCCACATCACGCGCCCGACGTCCCCACCAGACATCTCAGCACAGCCGCGGTGGCACGCGACGGTCCGGAAAAGCGCGAACCAGAGCTGGTGGCTTTTCCGCCGTGCGACCGCGTGCGCCCTCACCTACTCAGAGAGGCACGGCACAGCTGCACAGGCACCCACCCGCCTCCTCCCCTCCTCAGCTCGCCGCACAGCAGCACGGCACGCCGCTTTACGTCGCTGCGTGGGGACGCAATCATGCCCCGCCTCCTCACGACGGATCGAGCGCCGGGCCGGGACGGACGCCGGTGTCGTGTAGGTCCTCGGCGACGGCGACCGACGAAGGCCACGACGAGCACAGCGCCGTGCTTTCCTTCCCCCGGCCGACCCGATCAGCCCATGGAGATGGAGGAACAGGGCTTGACCAGTAACCCCACCGATCTTTGTCTGTGTCCGTCTCAATCTGTGCCTGTCTGTCCGTCCGATCCGTTCTGTTCACCCTTTTTCTCGACGTTCGACGGGCGATGGATGGATCACCGGTCGGTCATGGTCTGCACGGCCGCTCCGCGGCCCAATGGAAGCACCGAACGTTTCCTTCTGATGTCGAGACGGTACGACGTTTGTCCGTGGGCCATGGCGTGCGATCGTGCATAGCAGTCTGTGATCACCTGAGACACACCTGCCTGATTGATCGGCACTGACTTCTCTGAATGTGTACGGACCCTTTGCATTTTCACATTTGCACTGGTTGTGTGCTGCGTGCTTCCGCACTCGTGTCCGGTACTGGTTTCCGGACACTGACAATGCTATCATATACTCGGAGCATCACTTTTACCGTTTTGCGCAGAAATGGTAATCGTATTAGGCCATAGGAAGTCAAAATTCTGACCAACATTTAGTCAAAATTAATTGTATGGAATTTTAGAGATAAAACATACTACATCGGTAGATTTGTGTAAAAAATCAAAAACAAAAGTTTGGAGCAGAGGAAATACATCAATATGATTGATGATATTGATTTTTGATCCACGACGACTTTGTATTATAAGGAAATTAATTAATGGTCAAATTTTTATTTTGTATGACTTTTTCTATGTTCTAGTACGACTCCAATTTATAGATAGGGGAAGAAACAAATTTATATATACACAAAAATAATTTATCCATGCATAATTTAAATAAAACATATTTATATACACAAAATTATAGATAAAAACTATTTTCGCAAATTCATATGCCAAAAGTATATATAAACAAAAATGTTTTCCACCAAAATGTTATAGATATTTCAGAACAAAAGAAGAAAACTTCGAATCAGTGGTGGCAGAGTTTTTTTTTTTTTTTTAGATCACGCAGCCCAGCGTATTTCATGTACCAGAGTGTTCTGCCACGGTCGAAGAGAACGAATTGGAGTCAGACGAGGGAAGAGGCAGATTGCTAAATATTTTGCAGGTGTAGGCCCACACACATGATGCTCTACGACGACTACGTGTCGGATCGAGCACTCGGAAGCTAGCTTACTTTCACACTCAAAATTAGTTTGTGCGTTCTCAGTAATCTACGTTGAGTTGTGTGCACACAAAAGTAAACATTTTGGCTATAGAGTCTCCAAGCTTCGGTACACTCGAGCGCAGTACCCAACCGAAGTGACCTTCACCGAGAGGATGGCCTAACTAATCGGAGTTTAATTAAGTAGTAGTAGCAAGGTCGTTGAAAGATTGGAAGGTGGCAATGTCAAAGTTTAGAGAAGGAGGTCCATGTGACCGTGATGTAAAGTTTGATTTATAAGGGGTTTTTTTTTTAAGAAACTATGGTGGGTTCCTTTATTTTTCTCAACAAACGACAATGTGTGGGAAGATCTTTGCGCCTGTGGTGCCTATTCGTATCTCATTTTGGTACAACTCTGTTTCACCGGTGGAAGATCACCGTTTTTTCTTCGGTTCTACAGGCAGCTCCACCAGTGGAGTTAAATTTATTTTTTTTAAAAAACGTTTGGCCGAACAATCATATATTATCATGAAAGGTTAAGAGAGAATAAATGTCCAAGAAAGTTGTTGAAGCTTTGTTTTGTTTTCAGCTTCATGCACAGAAGTTCTTAGGAGATACTTGTATGAGGAGCTATTGAGGTTTTACCCGGCCCGTTTGGTAAAAAAGATGTTGAACTGCTTCAGGAGTCGATCAGAGAAGACAATATATACGGATGGCGTGGCCTTACTCAAACACGGATTCACCATGGATTCCACAAAGGGGCACTGGGTACACCAACGCGCGCCATGCATGTACTGTTGGGATATAGCCCACCCATGGTTCCCGTGGTTGACGTCGTAGTTGGCCACACACGACACGGGAACACGGGTACAGTGCGCCAATACGGGGAGCCGCTGCACAGTGCTAGTGCACACCGCACACTGGTGATCGAGGACGTACAGTGTACATGCACCTTCACGCAATGAACACACGCAGCAGGGCCAACACGCATAGTAGTGCGCGTCCACGGTCCGCCGCCAACAACTATTGCAGTGCAGTGCAGTGCATGCACGGCCGCTGCTCTCCCACACGACAAACTACTAGTAGTTTTCAGTTTAAAAGAAAAAAAAACGTTCACACGCGGCCGGATGCACGACGGCGCGGGCATTCATCGCCATTGTTGCCTCGCCCACCCTGCCGCGACGACGGTTAACGCCGCGGCCACGCCAGGGTAGGAGCGCGCCGCAAATGCAATCACGGGGAGGGAAGTAAATTCACGCGGCGGCGGCGGCGTCCACCTCTCCGTGCGCCCGCGCCCAAATCGATCGATCCACCGCGCCAGCCGGCCGCCGGTTGGGGCGGATCGAGGCCACCATCCAAATCAGCCGCTACCTACCGTACGGCCACGGGCAGGCACGTACGTACGACGCGGCGCATTGATCACTGGCATGAGCCATACCCACCGAAACTCACCCGACCGAAATGATCACCATGCCGCGCGCGCGAGCGGCACCTCCGTTGGTTGTCCGTTCCGTGCTTCTGATTTGTGCATATGCGAGGCTTGGCTGGCTGGCTGTGATCGATCGACGACAATCTCGTGCAACTGTTTGACTTGCGATGGTGGTGTGGTGCCACACTGCTGCACTGCATGCCGGTTGTCGTCCTTGTCGGTTTCCGGGAAATTACTGATTATTACTACCAGCGGGCGGGGGCAGCAGGCAATGATTGACGGCGAGGGCCATTTCAAAACTGCACCGGATTATCGGGGAATTAAAGCTGTGGTTGGTTTGACTTCTGTGCAATGCGAGAGAGGGTCACTGATCGATGATGGACTGATGAACAGACAGATACTCCTGGGAGTACTATAGTAGCAGTGGTCACTCAGTGACTGATGTGTCAACAGGTTGTCGTCAGTCCTTGCTTACTTATCTCTAACAAACACACAAGCCTGATCTGAGGCAGCTAGGTGCGTGACAGGGGCACGATCGATACGTCGTCGTTAAGCGCCAAGCGCCTCATCATCATTTGCACGTCATTAAGATTGTCAGCAGCCAGTCCGTGTGGGTGGATGCACCGGTTTTCAACTCGACCTTTTTCTGAGGCCTCGAGCTGTGTCATGCATGGATGCGCATGCCGTGTCAGAGCCAAAATCTGCATTAGATCACACTATGAAAAGGCAGGTGTGTATTATCAATTAGTAAGGGTTCTCCCAACGCACTGCACCACCATTGTGATTATCGTTAAGTGCGCTGCCCCGTGGAACTCGCCCCGGAATGGTTCCATCAAAAAGAAAAAAAACGCTTTGTTGTGTCGCTGCCCCAACTGCCACGTATGGTTCCATAAAAAAAATGGTTCATCCATTGTTCATCCGGTAAGTAGTGGCCTCGCAATCCATCAAGAGTCTCATGCATGAGTGGCCATGGGCTGCTCTTACAAAAGGTTGAAGCGGCGATTCAAACACGCGTTGTGAGATGGAACGACAACCTCGATGACATTTATTGGTAGGGACCATACCTGGTGTCCACCTCTTCCCTCTGGAAAAGGGCTCCATTTACTGTAAGGCTCTGGTGTCTAACAAAAAAAAAAGCATCTCTCAATGTCGACGATGAGAGATGTATGGCTCTGGTGTCTACTTGCATCCGTGGACCACGAATTCAGCCGGGTTAGCTAGCTTTGAGCGTGCCCTCATTGTCGTGGCATTTCTACCCTTTATCATAAACAACACAAAAGAGTGCCCTCATTGTCGCGGCATTTCTACCCCTTATCATAAACAACACAAAAGATATATAGTAGGTGCACCGTTAGTTTTCCCCCGTAATTGGCAGCAAACAATTAGCTATAAGCACAGTATCTTGCACGATCAATTTCTACTAATACACTACGTATAGTCAGTAGGATGTGCAGCTGACAGCAGTTTTGATCGAACTGCATTGACTGAAGCACGTACTCACTCCCTTTGTCCTTGCACAAAAATGGTCAATTTGTAGTAGGTGTGTACCCGTACCGAACTAGTTGTATACAGATTCTGGTGGTGAGGACCGCCGCGCATGCATGCATTATTGCTCGTAAAGTCCTCGGCATCACATTCACATGCTGCTTAGTTGCGAGATCACGAGTCCCTTGAATAGTTTTGTTCCCTGGATTCATCACACAAAAGTTGTCCTGATAAGGCGCGATCGAAAATGGCCCATATCCATCATCATATCATGCATGAAAATGAATGAATGAATGAATATGCTAGAGTAGCACTAGAGAAGAGATGAGAGCAGCCGTTGCCGTTGGGGGCTTTAATTCAAGTCATGCCTGCCCTAACTTTGGCGACACGACACCTGTGTGCCCCCCACGCATATTTACGAGGCACCAACCAACCCTCCGGGCGGGCTCCTCCGGCCTCGGGCCATCCATACCCCTTTGATGTCACGGATTTAACGACCGCCTTGACCGCCGGCCGGATCGCGAAACCTTGTCAGCATGCACGCATTTGTGCAAGTGTAAACTCCAGGGTTGGACATTGAGACAATACTGTGCCCATTTCCCGTCCGGACAGGCAGGACGGTATACGGTACAACGAATAATCATCATTCCTCCTACCACTGATAGCTCGTAGAGGCGCAGAAATTACAGAAGGCCATTTTCAATACATTACTTTTGCCCTCTCTCTCTACTCGCTTTCAAGGTTGCGTTTGCCGTATAGGCTACAGTAGTGTCCCCCACCTCGATCCACCCCGACCTCAGCCATGGCATGGCATGCATGAGCCGAGCGAGCGAGCCATGCTCTGTTGCGCTTTTGCGCGGCCACAATGATGAAACCCGGAGCCATTTTTCACTTTGATTTTTTTCGCTTTGGCTGCGGCCGTCTACCGAACCAGATGCTCCGTGCAAGCTGCTTTCATCCACTCGCTGCCCCAAATCAAATTAAACCCTTAACTTTAGTCGCTTTAGTCGTTCGTCCTCTGATTTTGCCCTGTCCTGGACTACGCCGTCTTTACCGGATCCGTATATTCTCTTTGCCGAAGAGGGCTTACAGCAAGAGAACAAAGACCCGCGAGAGAGAGCCTCATACGCATGGACCGACTCGTACTATATGCTATACGATGCTCGGCTTTGCGTGCGTGCAACAACCCACACGGTACACGAGCGGACGTCTCAGCGTCTGCGCCTCGCAAGCAACAAGCCACGCACGCCAACTCAAGACCAACCCTGTATGCGTTTTTAATCGTGTCATCTCTTGTCGCGGTGCTGCGCGCGGCATCGACCAGCCAAATGCGCCACGCCGAGCATGGAGATTGGAGAAATGGAGAGCCCGGCTTCAACTCGAACTCGAAGCAGCAGGCGTTATCTGAGATGAGCATTCTCTTCTCTGTCTCAGTCTCACTCTCTCTCACGCACACACAGAGAGAAGAGGACACACACACACACACACACACACACACACACACACAACGAGTACTCGAAGCAAGCAGCAGTCATGGTGGTGGGTGGCAGGAGAGGAGCAGGAGCCCCACGCAGGCTGTGCAGACAAAAGGAAAGCTAGCTGCCTCCAACTTTTGGGAATGTAAGCAGCCGTGGCACGACCTGTTTGTCTACAAGCCAAGCCCCCCCGTGGCCCCTGCAGCCGGCCGTGCCAATGCCATGCCATGCCATGCCATGCCAGCGAGCGAAACCATCCAACGGAGAAGCTCTGATAGATCGATCAACAGTTGCAGTTTATGTGTGCAGGACTAGGAGGAATGAGCCGCTGCCTACTAGATTAACTCGAGAGATTTTTATTCGTTCGAATTTACAAGTTACTACGCAGATAATTACAACTCGACCAGAGGTCCAGTCACCACTTAGACGTACAGGTACTAGGTGGCTACCTAGCTAAGCTAATCCTACACCGTCATGAATATGATTGAGCATCAGCATCAGCCGGGCAGCCAGCAGATGCGTGCTAGGTAGCGCGCGGCTAGCCTCGCGTCCGGATGATGGTTATGGTGCCGCGGCCTGGGGTGTGCAGGCGCGTGAAGCTGGCGACTGCCTTGCCCGAGAAGCCCGGCTGGTCCGCGGACACGCGCGGCGCGCACGCGAACTCGCCCACGGGGTGCCGCACCGGCCGCGCGGGACGCATCAGGATGCGCGCGTTGATGTCCGCCAGCGTCGCGCCGCCGTCCAGGCCGTCCGGCTTGAGCAGCGCGAACGGGCACACCACGCCGGCCTTCCGCCGCTTGTTGCTGCCGCCGCTGCCGCCGACGTCGCCGCCGCTCTGGCTGCTGCACTCCGCCGCCGACGACTCTGCAACACGTACGGGTTAAAAGCTTGGGTTAGCGTGTTAATTAGCACGAGTGGTGGCAGGAACGAATGATGGGATGTCAACTCTGGCCAGGCACAGGCAGCCATGGCCATGCGATGGCCGTGCGCGGCGTGCCAAGACGAGACGCGCACCTTCGCGTGTCGCGCGTTTCAGCGATTGGGCGGAGGTCCGCCTCGGCAGCGGCGGGGTCCCATGCCCGTGCCCCTGCACCTGCTGCAGGTGCAGGTCGACCCCGCCGGCGCCTGACGGGTCCCCGCGGCAGTTGGAGGAGGACGAGCTGGGGAGGGGCTCTGCCTCAGCGGCGGGGACTGCCTGGTGGTGGAACACGGCCGGCAGTGCCGGCGCGGGACCCGCCGAGAAAATCGAGCTCAAGGGATCATCGCCATCATCACCATCATCTGCAGCAGCCAGGAGAGGTTCATTAGTCAGTTTCATCGGCTTATAATTTTTTTAATTTTTTTTAAAAAAATCGGGGAGCCACGAGACGAAGACGATTATCGGCTACTACTATAATAATTTAGTAGAATCTGGGGCGGCACTAGTACAATCTAAACACGTCGAACCCAGATCTGTCTTTTCTTGAAAAGACGCGCCCTGTCTTGCCTGCCTGCGCTGCGTGTTCTGGCCTTACAAGTCAGACGCGGGCATCATGCTCGCTCACTTGCTCACTCGCATCATTTCTCAATTCTCACATGCATTTACTCCAAAGTGTGGAGTGAGCACGGAGTTGCCACTATAATACTGAATCTAGTACAGTAGTACCCATAATGATTTTACCAATGTGCTACCAACCAATCCATGCATGGATCGATCATGCGGAAATCATGGGGAAGGGCGTGACAAATTACGTGGCACTAAGCTCCCGCGGGACCCACAATGCATTGACAAAGCGCGGCCTTTGTTTTGTTTAACGCTTAGCTCTGTCCCTTTGCCTCTGTCCGACCATGGTGATGTAGTGTACTTGACGCGAGGCGTCGCGCGGGACCAACAAGACCTAAAACTAACAGGTCGCGTTCGTTTGTGTTGCAGACGACGAAACCCGGTCAATTTCAGAGGTGGGACGGAGGTAGAGAGGGAGCGGAGGAGAGGGGTGGATTCAAACGGAGCGCTCACAGTGGACGAAGGAGTCGGTGGTGGGAGTGCAGTAGTAGTAGTCCTGCTCGTGCGTGACGCAGCTGGAATTGAAGGCGGTAGTAGCCTGCTGCTGCTGCGTCTTGAGCGGCTCGCCCACGTCGCCGTCGTGGCAGCTCGCGTCCCAGAAGTTCTGCAAAGGTCGACATTGTTTAGCGCTAGCGGAGTAAATTCAGAGCAGCTGGCTGGCTGCTACTGCGAATGCTTGCAGGAGGGCCTGTTTGACCATCCATCCATCGTCTCGTGAGTGACGTGACGAGACGACGCACCAGGAGAAGATCGTCCAGCTCGCTGCTGGGGATTGCGGCGGCGGCGGCGACGTCGAGCGCCGACGGCGGCAGGGCGGGCAGCGCCGGCGGCTCCATTCCCGCGGCGACTGAAAAGACAAGAACAACAGCCGAAACCGACGACGAGGATCAGCAGTAGTCCGGAGCCGGGCAAAGAAAGAGGTATCGGCTACTGGGTGGCCGGCAACAGAGGAGGTACGTCGTACGTACAGAGCGGGAAGAGGTCGTGGACGTCGGCGGCGAGGAGGCCGAAGCATCCGAACGGCGGCGGGAGGCGCTGCTCCCTGCCCGAGCGCGAAGCAGTCGCCGCCGCCGCCACCGCCGCTGCTGTAGTCGTCGAAGCAGGTGGTGGTGGTCGGACTCGGACCAGCGGCCGCCATCCCCATCCCCATCCCCATCATGTGGAGCGGCCACGCCTGCACTGGCCTCCCCTCCATCAGCTGCACCTCCCTTTCCATGGCAGGCACGACGAGGACGCGAGTGTGGACGAGTGAGACTGAGCGAGGCTGGGTGGAGTCGAACGGAGTGGAGTGGAGTGGAGACAGACAGAGCTTAGCTTGGCGTGCTTAAATAGCAGGGCTTTTTCGCCGGTGCGTGAAAAGCAAAAGCGCAGCCCAGCAGCCTACTCCTAGTTAACATACCGACCGGGACTAGCATGTCAAGTCCACTACTCCCACTCACTCTAAACACCTCTGTTACCGTGCAGCCGTGTCACTTGTTTATGCTTGCTCGCGGTGTCGCTTGCTACCACCTGTACTGGGTGTACGTACTTTCGTTTACCTTTGCTGGGGCGACTTGTTGGTCATCAGTCGGTTAAGATAAGAGACGGGGGAAAAAAAAGAGATACGGGGTGGGGTTGAGTAGACGAGTACAAAGTCCAAGTGAAGCAACGAAAGCAAAAGATGAGGGTGGTTGAGCGCCGGCGCGGCGCCGGGGACCTCTTTCTCGTGATTCGTTATGTTCTTCCCGTGCCGCCGCTTTGTTCTCACCTCACCTCACCTCCTTTGGGCTTTTGCTTCAGTCTCTGAGATCTCCTCTCCTTTCTTTTCTTTATTTATTTACGGTTTGTTCGTCGTCGTCTCGTCGATGTCCCTCATGTTTTGCACACTTGGACTCTCTCTCTCTCTCTCTTATACTCTTTAGTCACCCGATCCGTCCTACAATAATCTGCTTTTGTTTTTCGCGCTGATTCCATCGGCTTGGGCTTGTTGTTCCTGGGCATCAGGAATCAGATACATGTGGCCTGCGTCAACCATTTCGAAAACTGTCGGCACAGGTTCGTCTGCAATTAGCGCTTCTTTTTCCCAATCATCAATCATTTCTTCAATTCTCCGTCTCAAAAGTCTTCTTCCAGCTTCATCTTTGGCCGTTTTTTTAAGGGGCTGCAAGTTTGTTATGCTTACGCCCCGCGGCACGCAACTTTTTTTACGTTTCGTGTCAGTTACGGGTAGGTCAAAGCTCGCTGCCGGTAGCCATTACTGTAGTGAGATCACTGGTCAGAGGGTGAACGAACGGTGAAAAGGAATGGGCGGACCAGCAGCAGACTAGTGTATAGGATCAGCTGCTTCGTCAGCTTTTCCCCCTCTCTCTCTCCCTAGCCGGAGCCCGGAGCAAGAAGAAAACGCCAGCAGGCACAGAAATACCTGCCCCGATCGAAAGTTTTTTACTACCTAGCCTACAGTACATTTCTAAATAATTGACTTCCAATTTGAACTCCACTCTTAATATATGGTTAAGTAGTAGCAGCAGCAGCAAGTGAATAAACATGCCGTTTCGAGAGTAGAATTACACTTCACGCTGAAGCTACTGTACAGATTCGATCGCAGCTCTTTTCTTTCTTTTTCCTCGTCTTTACCCCACAGAAGCTCAGCTCAGGCCTCTTTTTCTAAAGTTTACCGGGAGAAGCAGAGCAGAAGCAGAGCAGAGGGTTCGGTGGCCAAACTCCGCTGGGCTAATCGCGCGCCCGTGTCCCCCCACTCTCCTTTTGCTAGCTTTGTTTAGGCGGTGGGCTGAATTATTACAGCCCATCATCATGTGGCGAGGTGAGACAAATCCAAGGAATCGGGCTCCACGTAATAAAATCGAGGCCTCAAATTTGTTTCGGGGCGACGAGAACCCAACAAAAAAGTGGCCGCGAGTTACCTACCTGGCCGGGCCCCGGGGCCCAGGGTCATCGGGTCAACGACCGAGAACGAGCATCAGCATCAACAAATCCGTCAAAGTGGATTTGATTCTTTCGCGCTCACATTTTGCTTTTCAGTACCTTCACGTACCTATCGTATCTTCCCTGTTCAGGACATGTCTCAGTACCTTCACGTACCTATCGTATCTTCCCTGTTATACGAATTATTAGAACAACACGTGTGTAACTAATTAATGATACGAAGTCTTGAAACAAAATGGATTAAAATAGTGTGACGTGAGCAAATGTTGCATAAATCTCCCGAATCAAAAGCAGTCTAGTTGATCATATGCGTTCTATTCCAACACGGACACATCACATTTGTTCGTCCACGGTAATTTCGCGTGTATACAAGAGCTTAGAAATAACTCTTGATCATAGGACTCCACAATTACAATTACATGACAACCACAAAGCAAATTGAGCATAGCTGTTAAAATCTACTGTGATTTCACTATACTCCCTCCGTATCACAAGAGAAAGTTATATATGTATATTTTTATAAAAATGTAACAATGCAGATTTGGCCCAGCCTAGAGGGGGGTTAGGCGTGAGCCAGACTAGCCCAGGAGGGGGCGCGGCCGCCGCCTCTGCCACGTCATCGTCTCCGATTCAGAATCTTAGGATATAGTTTGATTTTGCTTGTAAGGGGATATTCCAATCTATAAGGAAATCTCCAATTAGGAAAAAAAATAATAGTTTGCTTGTAAAAAAGTATTCTGATTTATAAGGAAACCTTTAAAGATTGCTTGCGTACTAAATGGTATGGAAAACAAATGCAAATCGTTAACTCAAATTATTATACTTTGGTTCTAAATTATAACACATTTTGATATTTCTAGATGCGTAGTTAAAATAAATGTATCTAAAAAGTTAAAATTTCTTATAATTTCAAATAGAGGAGGTACAAGATAAGATCCTAACAGCAAATAATGTAGGGAATTGCACAACCAAGATGCTTGCGTACTCCGCAACACCTCTTTGTCTGCTCGTGTTTTACATGAACGGGATCCTTGAGCGTAAACATTTTTTGGTTCATTAAATTACGTGCAAAACCTCAACGACAAAATTGAAGCATGGTGAAAGCTACTCGTACTACTATTTTCCACAGCAGCACTGCTGCAGAGTCTTGTGTAGGAGTACGACGTAAAAAAACACAAGCTCCTCACTCCTGACCGGTCGATCCCATGGGCCATGGCCGGAGTGTAGGCTCAGTCACCACCAGCCACCTATACTCACCTCTCACCTGCCGCTGCCGGCCGGCTCCTGCGTTCTCGAAGGCTGGAGCTGCCTTGGCGCTGGGGCCTCGGCCGTCGGCCCTCGCGTACCTGGCTAGTGGCTACTAACACTACTGCTACTCGGACAGCCGCAACAATCTCCTAGCAGCGCGAGCCAGCGACACAGATACAGGGACAAGGGAGAGTCCTACACTCTACAGTAACATTTTTAAATAATTGTATGTGTAGAAAACAAGCTTCTTTCTCCACTGCAAAAAAAAAAAAAAAAAAAAAAAGGACTGCAGCGAGACTGCGAGAGCACAAATGTTGCGATGAAAAGACGTACAATTTCAGTGCAGACAGTATCTGTCTGCCTTTTCTCACTTTTCCGTCACTTTTGGAGCCTGATTTCGCCACCAATCACGCCCAACGTGCTTTATCGTTTCCATTGTACCCATTTGTCTTTTACCTTACTCCATCTCGTCATCTGATTTCTTACTGCTCGTCGTCTTCAATTCTTCACCTTGTAACTTAAGTGAGCTTTGGCTAACGCTCGAGATCGTAGAATGTGGTCACTAACAAAATTGAGTTTTGGCATCAATTTTTTTCCCTCAATCTTTGATATCCAGACATGAACAAATGTTTTTTTTTTTTTTTTTGATACGAGACAGATGTATTGGGTTTCACTCCCATCGAAGAGGTATTAATCCACCTTATTATAGCTCGAAACTTCAAGGCAAACAAAGTAGTCTAAAATCAAAACCACTCGAAACGCCATGCAATGTTTGGCAAGCCCCACCACAATGGCTTGCAAATCCTTGCCACATTGTAATCGGGCTTAGAACCAAAGACTGGGCGCACCTGAATAGAACCCGAAAGATATATATGGATGATCATTTGTCCAAAATAACTCTATTCCTTGTTATCCAGGCTAGTTGGGATTTACTCCCCGTCCCGTTTTATTTGTCTTGCAGTTTGAGCACAGCAAACAAGGAAGACCAATAAAGCAACCATTCAATAGCTGGGACTAGACCAGTGTGCTGCATAGTCAATTATTTTGGCTTTAAACTATCCAAATCATGCATACGAATTGGCTGGAGCTGTGCGTGGTGGTGAAAGAGAAATGGATAAAGCTATTGCCAGAGACAAACGTGCCAGACCCTACAACTATGGTAGCATGCCAACGACATAAATTAAGGGACAAGGTCCTGCTCCTAAAACAACTCATATGAAGGGACAAAGGGAGTATGTAGTGAGGGTGAAGAGATTATCTCAGATTCCTTACCTGATTGCATCTCTATAATTGTTGTTAATGATTTGTTAGCCATTGAGTAATGAATATATCCAGGTTTTTTTTTAAAAATTAGACCATTGTTGTAGTGGCCAGTAAAATCGTTGAAAAGTTTTATCTCCTAGAATACCAATCATTAAACATACTTTGGGCCTTTTGAGGTGGATTAATTCCTAGTTCTATATGGACAGCTCTCCACAAGACATGGCATGGCCACACTCAAAGATGTTGGATGGTTTTGGGTTTGCTACAAAAAACAACCTAAAATATCACCATTCAAGTTGACCTTTTAACGGGTCGAAGAAAGATTTTATACTTCCAATGGATCTTAAGCGTCCAATATTTGTGAAACTTAAACCGTTACTGATTGATCAAGTAGCTATACACCGAGTTCACTATGAAAAAAATCCTTATTGCATAGGCTCCGCTCTAGACAAAACATTGGTACCCTATTGATTAATATTAGCCACCCTTGCTACTAGATGGTTATTTCAGTAGCCTGTTCCCCACTAAGATTCTTCTAAACTCAACACTGAGCAAAACTAGGCTTGATATGATACGTCTACAACCTTTGCTTATTATGAGCAATGTTAAAAACCTTTGGGTACTGGGTCTTAGTTGGTTTCCATCATTTAACCTAAAAGTACCCAAAACTCAAGAAGGCATCATGTACACTCAAGATACTCATCCAAAAATGTGTATCTTCTGCATTTTGAACTTGTGACATCGCCTTATTTATATGTACTATATTTGTTTTTAGCTTCGCTTCAAGATGGTATAAATGGAACCAATGACCAAACCAAGGTTGGCTATGAACTGTTGCTATGTTTATGATTGGACGCCTAAGGATCAAGCTAGCTAGGCTTTGTTTTCAGCCCACCCAATGCAAGAATAGTTGATGAGATTGTAAATTGTCCTCATGACTGATCAGTACTGATAGATATAAGCACCTTTATGCATGCCACTGTTCTATTTTGAATTAGGCAACCAAAAAGAACTGCTACTGAGCAGACAAACCATGGCAAACTTGGTACCACTGAAAAAGCGAAACAAGGTTTCGTACCACCAGCTACCATGCCACGCCATACAAACACTGGCAAAATTAGTTTGCACAGCTTCATTTGCAGCTTTTTTTTACTAAGGTCAGTTCATACATGCATGTGATTTTCTTGTACACTGTCACTATAACACGCCACGGGTATATACTCATCGACTTATTTTGATGTTGCGTATATTGGTTCTGCACTTCTTGTGCCCATTTGATCGTTGAACACTGACAACCGGATGGATCAAACCTTGTACAGCATGCCGATCTCGACTCGCTGTTGCAGCGGCGTCCCCAGCGCCGGCAGTGCGGAGCGACAGATGCCGTGCAGGAACTCGTAGAAGCCGAGCATGACCTTGTCGAACCACCCGGCGTCCTCGCCCACGTAGAACCTCATCTTACCCCGGACGTGCACCACGCCGGCCATCCTCGCCGCCTCCAGACGCGCGGCCTCCTCCGGACCCGCCTCCGTCGTCGTCTCAAGGTGCCGCCGCAAGGAGCTCGTGACCTGCGCCGCGAGGTCGCCGTCGCCGAGGCCTGTCGGCGTACCCGTACTGGACAGTGCAGCCGTACACCCCGTTGGGCCCCAGCCTCCTGACGAGGATCCTCTCCCGCTCGTCCACCTTGGCCACCAGCAGGTACCGCAGGGTGACGAAGACCGTGACCGCGTGCAGCGAGCTCATGTTCTTGATGTAGTGGCCGAGGATCGGGGTGAGCCCGTCCTGGATGTTGCTGTAGAAGAAGCACAGACCGGGGACCCTCTGCACCACCGGCCTCGCCAGGAGCTCGCTCAGGCGCTCCACGGTCACCTTGTTCGCCATCTCGTACTCCATCTTGCGTTGCCTGCCGTAATACCAGCCGAACATGACCAGCGCCAGGATGATGGACACTGCAAAGGGGAGCCACCCGCCTTCAGGGATCTTGGTGAAGACTGCACTGACATAAGATCCTTCCATGATGAAGAAAGGCACGAAGTAAAGCGCCACAAGAACAGGTGGTGTTCTCCATATAATGATCATCACCAGAGTGAGCATGATTGTGGTTATGAGCATCACCATGATGACCACAACACCTGAAGTTAACAGTCATGCGCGCATCAGTTCTACAGGAACAAAGCAGTTGGGTATCACTATCAGCAGATGCAGCATTCTGCAGGATTCACTTACCGAATGCGTTCCCGATCGCATTTCCAGCACCAAAGCCTAGTATGACACTAACGCATAGTACCATGAGGATGTAATTGGTTTCTGGGGAGTAAACCTCCCCTTCTTTGTGCTGGGACGTGTGCACCACCTTAACGCGTGGGAAGTAGTCCAGGACAACGGATTGCTTTATCACTGAAAATGTTGCAGATATTAAGGATTGGCTTGCAACAATTGCTGCCAGCGTTGCGATGACAAACATGGGCCAGTAAACGGGGCGAGGAACAAATTTGTAGAATCCGTCACTGAAGTCGTTAACATTGTTGATGAGATATGCTGTTTGCCCAGCATATGTGAGAACCAGTGAAGGATATATGCTAGACAGAAATGCTATCTGAAAAAAACAAGACATAGCGTTTAACTGACCATATCATGAACAGTTCACAAGGAACGAACCTCAAGCTTGAAATGTTGATGGAAAATAACCTGAATACCCTTCTTACTGAAGTGGCCAAGATCTGCAAACATAGCTTCAGCACCTGTATGCATGAAGGATTCGTGGTTATGTTATTAATGCAGCATCATATTTGACGGATAAAAAGCATGGCAGTGATAAAGTTGTTACCTGTGATGCATAGAACAGTTCCACCAAGCATACGCCACCCTTCCTTTTTATTTCTCAGGAAGAAACGAACAATATAATGAGGTGAAATGGCTTTGAAGATGCCGGGATAGTAATGAACAATGCTATACAAGCCGATAATTGGAGTGGTGAAAGTCCATGCTGCCATGATCGGTGAAAACAGAAAGCTCACTTTTGAGGTCCCATACTTTTGCAGTAAGAATAAGCCGATAAGGATCACAGCAGACAGAGCTTCGATTACAGCTGTGATATTGAAAGTAAAGATCAGTCTATTAGCAATGACTGTGTCAAAAGATTGTTGTTATTACTCCTTAGTTACATCTGTCAAACCACTTACGGTTGCTGACGGATGGAAATGGCCCTCTCAACCCTTGGATCGCTGATAATACTGAAATGAGGTAAAGAATGAAGTGATATATATGTCTTTTTTTTTTTTTGTTAAGAAAAGTAGCATATATGGTTGGGATCACAAAAATAGACTATCTTAAGCATATGGACAAACCTGAAATAGCAGGAGTGAGTATGCCATCCCCAATGAGCATGCACATTCCCAGTATTGCCATGAACAGCAGAGCTCTTCTGGCTGTTATGCTTCGCTCAAAGAACTTCCCCAGCCAGCTAGGCCTTCCATCTCTTTCAGACTGATTCTGAAGTAGGGGCTCTTCTTCTGAATAAACTTTTTTGGAAGGAAGTATGCCTATATCAGCATGCCTACACAACAGAGAGTACATGGCAAATGTACCTCCTACAGAAAAACAATACTGCTTGTTACAAAGGAATATTCGAACTGCCCATGTGAAGAGAAGTCTTTTCAAGAAACTGCAGACCCACCTCTGTCAGGCCTTTCAGTTCAGTTCGTCAAATAAACTGACCAAGCAATAATAGATAAATACATACAGCAGAGAAGAAAGTGATCTAAGATAGAAGTAAGGCCCACAAACTCAAAAGGAAGAACGGCAGTTTGGGAACGGTATGTAGTTACCTTCACCATGATCGTCGGCATTAAGTGCTATGCCTACATACTTGACCACACCAATCAAAGTAAGAGTCCAAAACATTATGCTGTATAACCCCATGTAGTCATCTTTTGTAGGAGATGTCAAGTTCATTGAGGGATAAACGTAGAGGGGAGATGTGACGAGGCCACCAAACACAACGCCGAGAGTCTTGTAAGCAAGGACCAGATCTTTGCGAAAATTGCCAACCTGCTCATAGTTGAGGGAAGACATTAGCATGTGATGAACCAGAAATTAAGATGGCAATCCCCAACCCAACTTTCTTCTTGGAAAGGCAAATAAGAGAGATGCATATTGCACAGCACCACACCGATCATATAAAGCAATGCAAGCAGGTATCTGTATGCGAGTCAAGTCTAATAACATGTTGGAGTCAACGTCATGATAATGAAGCAAGTTTTGCCCAGAAAATGGAAACGTGTGGGAAAAAAAAAAAAAACTAGTAATTTTGAAAAACAGATGATAATGATGAACAACATTTAGTACTATAGAAAATGTCAAAACCTATACAAAATAGCATGGTATCCAGGAACATGGAGTTTTCATTTATAAAACTTATGTTTGCAAAAAGACGAGTAATTTTGAAAACAGACACAAGTAAAGCCAGGGTAAACAGTCACATGGTAGTCTATGGGTATAAAAAAAAAAGTTATAACTCATGAACCAAAAAAATAAATCTATTTATTCATTAAATTTATTTTATTGTAAAACAAACCACATAAATTTAGATTGTTTTCATTAGAGAAAAATAAAGAATACAATCCTAGTGGTACTGTTTTTCAGACCGACATGCCAACGACCTTTAGTCAAGTCCTTAAATTAAGAGGTCTAGTCGCAATATCGCATAAACGTCGACATGATGATACAGATGTTGAAAAATTTGGACAAGACAAGGGCGAATGCCGTTGTTGCGTGCATATATTGAAACGAAAACGACCTCTGGTCAAGTCTATGATTAAAAGGTCACATCTATGAAAGATTACATATGTTGATAAATTTGAAAAAATGACGTTATTAGATACAGGAGGCGGGGACGAAAACTTCACAATTTTTTTTTTTTTTTTTTTGAAGAAAAAAATTCACAAACTGGACATACTATTAGGAAAATTTTAAACAAAAGAAAAAGGACAACTGACTTTCATGAACAAATAATGGAGGCAGAAGGCATAGGGTAGGGACAGACAGTTGGATCACTGCACGTAGCTAGTTAAAAACAAATAAACAGAAAGTAAAACAGCGGAAAATCAGCCTGCACTCACTGCAAGGAGACAAGGCTATTCGTTGAGTGATCACCGGCGCGGAACGCACAAGAGGACGGGGGGCTTTGGAAAAGTGGTCCGCCTACCTATCACGACCAGATCACTTCACGTCTCCCCACTCCCCAGTCCCCAGTGTTCCCACTCCACATGTATCTATCCTGCGGTCTATCCTGCGAAATCCCTGTAACTGGAGTGCGTGTGTCCACATCACCTCAACCACTTCACTGCAACGGAAAATTCCTAGTATATATAACTATAGTCATGCATACTGTATTATGCAATCTAACGAGTGTACAGCTAGCTAGCTGATGATGAAACACTAAACCCGCCACTGCATGTGAAAAGCTAGGATTTGTTTTCTTGTGACACGAGCATACGTATGTAATGAAATAAACTATGGACTGTCTACACGTAGCTACTAGGGGAGGAGGAGATCCCCGATCGAGAGAAGATCATGAAGGCTCCAAATATAATTCGAATGAAAACAAAAGGAAATTAAATCTCGTACCTACAGTCTGATGGAAGGAGATGTTTTTATTTGTCGTGCGAAGCGAAGCGAACTAACCTCCGCCTGCTCATATTCGGGAGGAGCGCCACGGCCGGGCCGGCCGGCCTCGAGATCCCGGTGGCTCCCCGTCGTCATGGGGAGCTCCGAGCCGAGCGCCGCCTCGCCTCTGGAGAAAACGAAGGCGGCCGGCCGGCAGGTGGCTCTGCCGCACGGCCCCTGGATGTGTAGACTTTATATCGGTGGAGGTCTGCGCCACGTGCCCGTGGTGAAGTGCGCCTGCGACTGCGAGCGAGACTGGACGAACCACGGCACGGACGGACAGATTCCGAGGAGGGAGGAAGCGGACGGAGAGGAAGGAGGAGATAGATATACCCGCGCGCCCTGTGGTTGTGGCGGTGTGGGCTGTGGCTTGCGTGGCCTAGGTGAGGCGTGAGAGCCCGAGAAGGGAGGGAGGCACGGGGCCCAATTATGAGCCGGGCGCCGCCACGCTACGGACCGAGGCCCTGGCATTCAGCCCATGGGCTTAGCCCTGAAGCTTCGAAATGCTAGCTCAACCAGTCACCAATAGTCTCAAAAAAAAAAAAAAAAACCAATAGATAAGTGAACTAATAAGATCGACTCTTGTCAAATAATAGGTAATAATAATAATCAGATTGACGAAAATATTTTCTTGGCCTCAAAAAAGTGTGTAAATTTCTTGGATCTTTTTTTTTTTTTTTTCTCAAACTTTCTTATTTGGACCTAAAACGAATTTCTTTTGGTTTCTTGGCCCTTCTGTTAGTTTCATGCTAACGGTGTTAAGTTGTATATGGAATGACTCTTATATCCAGGTGCCGAAGGCTACCGTCCATAAGTCTTTCAAACTTCCTCTTCTGTCAATAATTTTCTAAAATAATGTAAATATTTTTTGAAGCATGAACTCTTCATTTTTTAATAATTTTCTCAAAAATTATATTTTTTATCCTTAAAATTATATTTTTTCAAGCCAAGGGTAAAAGACTCATTTCATGTATAGCTTAACATTGTTAACCTATCAACCTAATGAAAGGGCCAAGAAACTCAAAAAAAAAATCGTTTTAGGGCCAAATAAGCGACATAACTAAATCTCGGACGACCGTTAGAAAGGTAAGTAGTGGTCGATTTCTGACAATTTTTTTTTTTTTGGCAACTTTTTTTTTTCCATAACTTTCCTTTTCTTAAAAGTTCTCTATTTTTAGCAAAAAGAAAATGAGTTGCAAACTACACATATAACTTTTGTTATAACTTAATATTTATACATCTAACTTATACATCCGACTTATGTGATCTTTAACGTTACAAAACTACGCACATAACTTATGCATATAACTTATTACATGTAACACATAATTTACACATGTTATAAAGTTACGCCTACTTATATATATAACTTATTGCATGAAACACATAACTTTACACACGTTACAAAGTTACCTTTAACTTATATATATAACTTATTGCATCAAACACATAATTTACACCTACTTTGCAAAGTTATGTCTAACTTATATATATAACTTATTACATTAAACATATAACTTACAAATGTTACAAAGTTACATCTAACTTATACATATAACTTATTACATGGAACACATAACAACACACGTTACAAAGTTACATCTACCTTATACATATAACTTTATGTGTAACTTTGGTTATATTTCATAAGTTAATATACATAAAATGCTATTAGGAAAAAAAATCTTTGAAACATATTCGAGTGAGATCTAGTTTTATTCGTTTTCGTCGCATAGAACACATCGGTTCAGACGTAATTAAAATTGGATACACCATTCAGGATTTATAACAATTTTTAAAAATATTTTACTTTTTTTCGCTTAGCGTTCCAAATTGGGGGGGGGGGAGGAGGGGAGGGAGGAGAGCTAAGGACTTTCCCAATGCATGCTTTTTTCGGTAGCCTCAAATTAATAGCACCTAGGAGCGGATAAAAAAAAGAATGTGTTCTATTCTTGTCATAGTGACTTGCAGATGCTACATAGGCTTAGGGAGAGAGTATGTGGTTCATGCTAAAAAAGAATAGAGGGAGAGGAAATAAAGATGTGGCATGATGAAAACAAAACTTTATGTGCAAACCACAAGTAGTAGTACTTTTACATATTGTGTAAATAGTACTCTCAATATTTCCTCATCTATGTGGATCACTTTATTTGTACTAGAACCACTACCACTTTGTTATCCTCCATTGTGCTTGCCCTAAGGAGAGAGCTGCCGTATCGACCATTAGGAAGCTAATAACACGCGGTCGACCGCAGAAGGAGAATTGGGCCAAATAAGCAAGTTGGAGAAAGAAAAGATGAGAAAACTAGACGTATCTTTAAGGACCAAAAACTAATTTCCTCAATCGGATTAGAGGCCGTTTCTTTGAAGTTTGAACCTTACTATCTTTAAGTGTTCTTTTTTTCTTTTGACTTCATGCCTTTAATCTCTAAGTCTTAGAACTACTTCACTAAAAAAATATACTTCACTAAGTCTTAGAACTACTTCACTAAAAAAATATACTAAACTAAGTCTTAGAACGACTTCACTAAAAAAATATACTTCACTAAGTCTTGTTGCCAAACATGTTTAGTTTCACATACTCAGTTTCAGAAAATTCGTGGCGGAGCAATTATCGAGACACGCTTAGCTTCATCGGTTCTGCACTCTGCTCTAGAAAAATCGTGGATCTTGGGTTAGGTTAGCTCTAGGAATTTCGTAGAACTCTACTTCAGATTAGTGCACCGGCCCACGACGCGACCTAGTTATTTAGCAGATCCCGATGCAACGAACAAAAAAAACATCAAGAAAGTCAATCTTAGCTGGGACCAGTGCTTTCTACCTGATTTGTCAATCTCCCTATCCACAATCCAGAAGCAGTCGTCGGCAGATTTTCAGTCGCTATCCCACGAGCGGCCGGCCGGCCGGCGACCCAGCGTGCATTCACCAAGTCGTCAAAACGCAGCCCGACACAATCTTTTAGGCTCCCCGTTCGTTGTTCGTGAACCATACCATAGCGCACAGGCGTAGCCGGCCCGCCCGGTGAATTGTTTAGCATCTCACTCGTTAGCTCGGGTCACCTTCTGCATCGCGACATGCATGGTTGGTGGTGTGGTGCATCACGAGATCTGATCCGGCAAAGACATCAAAGATTTGAGAGTGATGCAATATACAGCTCGCGGAGATCTGGGGATGGTTGCCAAAGTCAGCCAACTAATCCACCTCCTGCCCGACGTGCAGGGCCGTTTTATATACTGCCGGCGTGGCCGCGCGCGGTCACGCACCGTGTTGAGCTAGAAGAGAAAACGGACGGCCACCTATATCTATCTCTACAACATAATTGGTGATTAATCATCGCATGCATGGCTAAAGCTTACTTCTCCTTTCCTTTTCTTGCAACAAATTTAAAAGAAAGAAAGAAAAAATTGACCGGTCATGTATGGCTAACGCCTTCCCCTTTCTTTTATTGCGACAAATTCAAAAGGAAAAGAAAAAATTGATTGGTTATTAATCATGCATGCATGACGCCTTCTCCCCTTTCCTTTCTTGGGAGAAATTCAAAAGCAAAGAAAAAAATTGATCGGTCATTAATCATGTTTGCATGGCTAACGTCTCCTTCCCCTTTACTTTTCTTGGCGCAAATTCAAAAGGGAATAAATGGATCTGGTAATTTTCCCTCTTATCTTTTCCCTGTAAATGGAAACAAATAGCCGTAGATCTTCCATCTCTTGTGCAAACGCCGTAGCCTACCAAGCCCGCCCGACATCAGCCATGCTCTTTCCAAATCAGGATTTTGCCTACACCTTTTAATTTCACAGCATTGTTATCTTATCATGCGATCTATGTGTTTTTATATAATATTTAGTTATCTCGTAGCAACGCACGGGCACGATACTAGTATTTTTCGAAATCACGCGTGTACATGTGTTGCTTTAAGAAAAAAAGGAGTCTGATACACGACTTTGCGCGTTAGACGACGAGATACCACGAAGCAGCGGGCGAACACACTTACATCAATCACCGGCTTAAACGGTGAAGCTTAGAGAGGTGTACTAAGGAATGAACTAACGCGCGACTACCGCGACCTGCACGGCTAACTAAAACCTCTTCCAGCGAGTACCGCGCGCATGGGGTACATTGCATTCACCGAGTCCCGCCGTGAGCGGTGACATCTTTTGCGAATGCTTAGCGGAACTTGATAGCGGCAGTGGGATCCGGCGCATTAGAGTCTGCCGCACCAGGCTCCCACTTGTTGAGCAGGACGCGCTTCGCCCGCCTCTCCAGATTTTGATCATGGAAGGGCGTTTTGGCAGCTAGCCGGTCACTACGGCGCGGGATCCAAAACCAACGGATAGGAAGGCGACTGCTGCGGGGTATCCTCCGCAGCATGGAGGTGATGCGGGCTTTATATAGGCGTCAAGATGACCCTTCGCATTCCAAAACCAACGGACGCAACCCACGGGTGGTTAACGGTCAAATCGACCTCAAAAGGCGCGCGTTTTTGTCTGTTGGAGCCGCGACTCTTTAACCTCAATCCCCGGAGGTTCAAGGGCAAGCGCGCCACGGGGGGGGCGAAGGCACCCTCAACACCCCCACTAGTCCTAAGGGGGACTGTTGGGACACGATCCCGGGCACACGGCGGAGATGTTCGCCCAGATACGCTAACGGGCACGCGAAGGTGCACCCGTGGCGGCTAACTACGAATCTCCTCATTCGATCGTGTGATTACCTTGCAGAACCTCGCAGGAGACGGATCGCGATGACACCAGGTCGGCAGAGGTGTTATCTCCGCCAGCTCCCTCGGGTTCTACCCGCGGCACGCAGGAGGACGCGGAGGTCTCCGCCACTGTCATGGGAGCTGGTCTGGCCCACGCGGAGGTATTCGGCCCAAGAACTGGGAGTCATGCATCGGCGGCCAAGCGAAGGTTGGACCGATGGAGATGCCAACTGGTGGACTAGAGGAGGAGTCAAGCCTTAAATGGGCCAGACGAAGGCCCATTAAGTTAAGGTGGTTCAAGACTTGAAAGGACGCGAGGGCGCCAAGACAATGGAGACAAAGACCGGAATATACTAGGCATCTGGAGGGATAGAATTGTAACTTTGCATCTCCACTTGTTTGTAAACTATAAATAGGGGGCACAGTCCTTCATGTTGTTGGTTGGTGAATGGAACTTATTATGATTTATTATTGAGCACTTTACACATAGCCAGTTCCACACTCTCCCTCCCCTGGAGCAGCGCCCAGGCGATATGTAGTTCTTTTTACCACACTTTGGATTCCAACCATGTATCCCGATCCTGTTGGAAATCTCCAGTTTCAACAATGGCCATACATGCATGAGTGACAACATTGACTCCATTCCTAGCCAATCCAAGCATATCTGGACGCTGTCTCAAATGAAACAAAGGGATTGAACCCGTCACCTCGGTGGGGTGGGTGGTGATTGGGTGGTGGCTATTTTTTATATCTATAATGGCAGAGAGTAAAAAAAATTCTAAACACTTATCAGTAAAAAATCAACTCAAGCCATTGTCAAAGCAAAAAATCTCCATGAATGGCATTACAAATCAATCTTCTCAATTTGATAATATATAAGCACAATCAATTTAGATACCAAAATACATGGAAATTATAAATTTCATACCTAGTAGTGAACATAGTCACATAGACATGTTACATTATAAAGGGCTTACATAAACCACAACTATATAAAGCAGAAAACGCTAGAACACATGACCAAACCCAACAACCCAAAATGCTAACCAACACCTATTACAGCTCGAGTCTGTGTTGGTTCCGGCTAGACAATCACCGTGGAGCAAGGACACGACGGCCGCGTGCGACGATGATGAAGAAGGTGGTCGGTGTCAGTTCTGGCTAGTCACCATGGAGCAAGTAGGACATGATGGCCGCAATGACAATGTCGAAGAAGGTGTGGTATATGACCGAGTGGTGGTTCAACGTGTTGATGTCAATGTACCTACGCAGCAGGCGAAACATGTCCGCTGGGTCAGACAACTGCAGATGCAGGATCGTGTCCACCATGGACGATCTGAACTTGGCGTATGGGTCACTCGACCTGATCGCGTGTGCATTTGTGAACCCCAAGCTCACGTGCTCGACCTGAGCTGTCCAATAATAAGTATGACCTCAGCCCAATCAAATGAGTCGATTGTAGATACATCAGTCAAGCTGTGCAAGAAGCGGTGTGGGACTGATTATCTGTAGTTGAGCACAAAACAGAACCTAGGGAAAGAAGAATGAAAGCTCTAAGAAACATTGGGTTGTCCATAGATCCAAGCAAAACCTCAATGCATTTGTGGATCAGATAACATGGGCCAAACATAAAGCGATTGCGCAACTTGAGAAAAGCATCATATTGATCAATCTTACAAGAAACCTTCACGGGCTCTGAACTACTGGGCACACCAACAATGTTGCACACTAGCTGCCTGTCAAAAACAATGGCCTTCTTCTTAAGCCTAAACTCCCTCCGATCTGAATCTATATCTTGAAGAATCAAGTGAATAAGCTTGAGAGCTGCAAAAACATCAAACATAGCCAACAAAGCACCAAACCCAGCTTCTTCAATCCATCCTATCTTCTCGTCTAATAGCATTTTCTCAACCAATTCCCTGATCCTATGAACTGAGAACCTTGTCTCAAAGGGATAATTCCATGGCGGCTTGTTGAAAAAATCTTTGAAAAAACACGTAAGACGAACCCCTTATCACAACAACTAAAAATAGATTGAAACATTGGAAATACCATGCTAAAAACATCATGCCTTTCTTTGAAGGTGAATTCTTCATTATAGGATTGGGGACATGGGTTTTCATATCTCTCTTGCTTGAAGAGGCCTCCCTTTTTTACGCTTTTTAGCCGGAAGTCGCTTCTTGAAGGTAACCTTCGGCCGCGTAACGAGTCACCGGACTTCTTGTTTGAGACACCAACATCACGAGCTTTCTACTCAAAAGCGTGTGCATCAACATCATCCTTGGAACCGCTCCCGCCAAATCATTCTTCATCAAACTCATCTTGGAAGTGCCGCCACCATTGGCGGACAAATCCTGATGGGCAGCCCCTTACTAGCTGACCTCGTTCTCGCCATGGTTCACTTCAAGAAAACAAAAAGAATGCAAAAATAAGTTTTATAATTATGCAAAACAAAGGATGATCGCAACAAAATGAAATTAGAATTAAGAGGAACAATCAAATAATGAAATAAGAACAAGGGCAGCCTAATACAAAATTGCAAGAGGAAGCACCTAACAAGTACCAAGAAAAAACACAAAAGTAACAAATGATACTATAACATGTTTCATATAGGATATGACAGAACAGTCTATGCTTCCACAAAAAAAAATCTCAAACACTTGTTGCAGTGCTTCCGAAACATGAATAGTTATGTGCTGGTTGTATGCTCAATTCCCTACTCCTATTCTGATATGAAACATAAAACCTTAGAGCAACATTCAAAACCATGCATACATCTCAGAACACCCAAATAAGTATCGCCCTACACATAAAACAGTTCAAAACCAACGGTGTAGCAAAAAGGCAAGTGAAATAAACACCTGCTTAAACTCGAATTGCCAAAGCATTAGTAATTTACAGGAGTTGTCCAACATGTCGGGAATGTGGTAAGCGCAACATTAGCATCCCCTAATAGCACAATGTACAAGGACTAGACCCTAATTCCTCCAACCCAAACACCCCCAAAACACATAGGGATCATTCAAGGGCACACATGGGGCACAAACACCCGTCAAACACATAGGGGTCATTCTACAGACAACAGGGCGCCTAATCCTGGAGTCCTAGAGCACACTGATTGGGATTCATACACCTCAAAACACTAAAAAAAACTGTGTGCCTGTGTCTAAGCAGTAAGCACACTAGACCACTATCAAACAAAAACAGAAAAAAATTGGGGCACCTATGTGTTACATCAAAGCACCATGAAACATTCCAACATCGGAACCTAAATTCAACTACAACAACTACATCTGGGATGGCGACGAACCTGGAATCAGAGATGACAAGACAAGGTGGAAAAGCGGGCCGAGCCAAACACACAGAGGCGTGACGATGGCCTACAGCTGGAGCAACCTCCAGTCACCCGGGCTGCCCGCTAGTGGAGAGGAGAAAAATCGAATCAGGCCGTCGAAGGTCACGAGGCCGATGAGCAGACGATGGGGATGACGGGCATGACGACGAAGATGGGGGGAGAAGTTGGGCTGCCCGTGTGTGAGGTCCTAGATGGCTAGAGGGGGGGTGAATAGCCTATAAAAATTTTCTACAAGCTCAATTTAACAAACCAATTAGTATAACAAAAGGCGTAAACGCGGTTTGCACTAGCTCTAGTGTCTTGCAAGCCTTCTAGTGACAGTTCTAGATATGTTCTATGATCTCTATATCACACACAATCTATGTCACTACTCTATCTAATGGACAATCCTAGATAAGCCTTATGCTAGCAAGAACACCTACACAAGCAAAGCTATCTCTCTACACAATATAAGCTAGGAAGGTAAATCCAAGAGATAGAGCTCGATATACCAACGTGTAGAGGCAAAGAACCAATCACCGATGTCGAGCATGAACAATCAAACACAATAAGATGATGAACCAATCACCAAGACAAGAGACACGTCGATGTGTTGACCCGGAGTTCACTTGTACACCGACAAGCTAGTCTTTGGTTGTGCCGACCAACACAAGGATGGTGCTTGAGCTAGACGGTGCACTTGCTAGCCCCAAGCCACCACTCACAAGTGAGGTACCCAAGACACGAGCAATGTATTACTTGCAACTTTGTCTTCCCGACGAGGAATGCGTGATCCTCTTTACAAATCACCGGAGGTGGCCAAGAACAATCACCTTCTCTTGCCAACGCCTCCACCAAATCACCAAGCCGGCTAGGAGCGGTGTCTCTAAGAGCAAAAGGAAACCACCCGGCTCACAACGATCCCCAAGTGCCTCTAGATGCAAGAACTCGATGCAAATGCACTTGGATCACCTCTTCTCTCAAGAATGAAGCTCACAAGAAAGAATGAGAGAAGAGAGGGCTTGTTGCTTAGCTCTAGGATGTTAGGAGTGATTCAAATGACCAAGAGAGAGAGCACAAGCCAGCCAACCATGTATATATAGCCCCCATGATGAAATCCAACCGTTGGGGGGCAAAATACATTTCCTGCGGGCTGACTGGACGCTCCGACCGGACCCGCCAATGCGTCCGGTTAGACCCGACAAACAGCCTGGCCCACAGCTGACCCCCGAGTGAAGCGTCCGATCGGAGCTTCCGGTGGGTGCGTCCGGTCGATCTAGGGATTCGGTCTGAAAAACATGCTTACTGGAACTTCGACCGGATCCTTTGACCGGACGGTCCGGTCGGACCCCTTGCGTCCGGTCGGACCCCCTGCGTCCGGTCATGCGTCCGGTCGCAGAGTCCGGTTGACTCTGAGCTGTGAATTTCCGTCGTTGTGTTGTCGTTCCTTCGCCTTTGCTCCAAACCAGCTTCCGTCACTTGATTCTTGTTGCCAACACGTCGAAGAACACCTCGAGCCCTTGTGTTAGCATTTTGAAAACCATTTTTCATCAAGCGCGGAGTTAGCTCTCTAGGTTAGAATGCATGCATATGAATTTTGAACCTAAAGGCACTGGAGGACCGATATGTACGATAAGTTTCCCCTCTTTATAGTATGGCTTATCGATCCTATAATCACTCACACCCTCTATGGTGTCTTGAGTGCAAAATCAAATGGCCCTATGGTTATACCTTTGCCTTGAGCCCATTTGATCCTCAAACTTCTCCAAGTTGGACACTTGATCATCTTTTGGATCACCTCGATCCATCCTCCAAGATCACCGTGCTCCAAACTTGTCATGACCAATCTTTAATCTAGTCAAACACTTAGCATCGAGAGGTTAGTCCTTAGGTGTCACTAATTATCCAAAACCAAACTACAGATCTTCACCGTGGCGTACCCCGGTCACCACACCGGCGATGAGCAGACGACGGGGGACGATAGGCACGACGACGAAGATGATGGGAGAGGCTGGGCCGCCCGTGGCATACCCTGGTCACCGCACCGACGCGTCAGCGGCGAGATGAGGGGTGGCGGAAGGGCTCCCAACGCGCGACGCTAGAAACTGCCCCAGAGGCGCCGACGAGAAAGTGAGGGGATTGAGAAGCCTGGAACGGGGAATAGGCCGACCCGTTAGGGATTAATCGCTCCTCCTGACTGTTACGGGAATAAAGATGGGCTTGGACGGTTGCGCGGCCCACGAACGCAGCGCTCGGAAGATGGGAAACGGCCGGACGCCTGTGAACAAATGTTTCCATTCTTTTTCCAATGCAGCTAGTAGCGCATCACCTTCTATCGGGTGCACCTTGTCTTGCCCCCCGGTCTCCTAGACGGACCCACTCAGTCCGCTCACCTTTGGTTAGTCCTGGCCCCGTCTGCCGTTTGGGCACCTCGCGTCGAGAGTCCCCGTATATATGCAGCAGGAGTATGACCCTGTATTCCTTGGCATACCCAAAAATGTATGTGACCTCTCAGTTAAAGCAATGGACATAAATATGAGCAATATTATGTTGTCTACATGCTTCTTAAGTTGACGCTAACTCTTCCCGTAGTCACTGTTAGCGTTGAAAGAGTGTTCCACGATGAATTATGTGAAGAATATGCAAAGGAACAACGTGATGATGAATATTTGGACAATTGCTTGATTACATTTATTGAGAGATCGAGCACCAAATCTCAGCACCAATCTTTATTGA
>JADLZK010004105.1:0-74033 GCA_015847255.1 Hyparrhenia diplandra
TGCCTACCATTGACTGAGTTCAGGGGATAAACCCATATCCCCCTCACGGCTCGACATGGGTTGAGCCATCTAGGCCGACCCAAAGCCACAATACCAAGTCCACAAGGGGACTTCCCTCGTGGTCATCGCGAGAAGCACGAGGCGAAGACGACGTCAAGATAGGCTTTACCTTGTATGGCTCAAACGTTTTTCGATGTAAACTTCTTTATTGTAACCGATCCGGATAGATCTTGTCGGAAAGAATCTGACTGTCGTATGTAACACCCGAAATTTTGCAATTTTATAAATAGAGCCAAATTGATTTAATTATGTATTTTTGTGCTCATGAAATATAGGTAAAATAATATTTTTAATTTAAAATAAAATTTATATTAGGGTAGTAATATTTTTTTGTTGCATTCATGCCCTTGCATCATTTTTATTGGGTGATAAATAGTTTTATTAAACTAGATATAGAAACAAATCGATTTCACTTCGTTTATAAATTAAATAAAGAATGTTTAATGTGTGGTGAAATTAATTCAAAAGTTTTTATATCAAAATACTGAATAATACTCTCAAATAATTAGTTGTATTGAGATCAAGATTTGAATTTAAGTTTAATGTAATTCTTTTACATAGGATAAAACAATAAGAAAATAGAAAGAAAAAATAAAATAAAAGAGGGAAAAGACTCCTTCACTTATTTGGCCCGAGAAGCCCAACTAGGAAAGCACTCTCTTTTCTTCTTTTCTCCTTTTCCCGGCCTGGCCAGCCAGTCCACACCTCCTCCCTTTCCTTTTTCTTTGGGCGGCCCGATCAGTGGCATAGCCCCGCCAGCCAGCCAGCCCACCCCCGCGCCTACAATTGTCGTCCCTACCTCGGGGCCCGGCTTCGCCCTCGACGCGGCCCGAGGCGCGGACGGCACTCGTGTCCACCGCTCTAACGAGACCCGGCGCTCGCGACCGAGCCCCGCCCTCCGGTCCTTCTCCGAGTCCATCGCGGCACCACGCCAAGCTCCCCGCGCGGCTAGGCCCGCCGCAGCGGCTGGATCGACTCCCTCGCCACACACTCCGCCCTTGCCCAGCGTGCGCCGCGGGCTTAACCGCATCCAACCCGCCATGGCCGGCATGGCCAAGCTCCCGCCCTCGTGGTCCCTCCCTCTCGGCGATTTATGAGCGCCGATGGCACCGCACGCTTGACACCACTCGCCCCTCCTTCCCCGGCGTCACACCGACGACCGGCGCCATTGATGACGGACGAAGGTGCGCCGCCCCGATCTCCGCCCGCCGATGCCTTCCCTCGTCGAGATCTTGCCCGCCGTTCGCAGCAGAGAGGTAAGGAAGTCACCGGTACCTCTCCCATCCCCTAGTTTGCTTCTCGACGCGCCGCTCCAAGACGGCAATGCGCCGCCACAAGAAACGCCCGCCACCGCCCAGCGCCAATCCCGCACCCGGCCCTTCAGCGGCCCACGGTTCTTGCTCGTGACCGCGTCGCAAGAATCGCGGCGCATCGCGGCGATCTCCATGACCTAGCGGTCCCGCAGCCCGCCTCGCCTCCCGGCTGAAACCGCCGCCAGCCGCCGCTGATTCACCGCCTCGGCCGGCAGCCCGCCGACCACGTCACCTTAGCCGAAGTCCATAACCTCGCGTTTCTACGACCCGCCCTTCCGCTGGATGAACCGCCCACCGCAGCGCTTTTTCCGGCGGTCCGGCGACCTCCGCGCCCATCACCGCTGCGTGAATGCCGCCGCCCGTTGACCATGACCTGGCCATCCACTCCCACCCATCCGATCCGGATCGCGACCAGACAGATCGCGGGATGACGGTCAACCTTGTCAACCCTGCCCGTCAGCGCCACGTTTATGCCACGCCGCCGCCACGCATGTGCCACGCCGGGCGCCACGCCATCGGGCGGATCGCGCCAACACGGCCAACGGCCGTCCGCCCTCGCCGCTTTGTAGAAACGCCCCTTGTTTTCCTATTTAGCATTATTAGAGCGACCCGGTTCAAAAATAATTAAAACTAAGCCCCCCACTTTTACGATCTAGGCCCCCGTAGTCTAGGGTTAATTAAGAAACAGTCCAAACACGGTTTTAATTCGAAATTAAATAAGATCAGTCTATTTACAATTCTGCCACTACATTCAAATGCCTATAACTTCCACGTTTGAACTCCAAATTGATCCGTTCAACTTGTGTTAGGTTCGTAATTAAATTCTCTACAAGATAATATCACTTTTCAGTAGGTTTGCAATATTTAATTTTCATAGTTGGAATTAATTAATTAATTAATTAATCCTTTTTATATGAAATCTTATAAAATTCATAACTTATCTGCTTTAGCTCCGATTTTTCGTGATCTTTACGTCTATGAGATCGTAGCGATGCGTAAATTAGCTTTATAAACCTTTCATCTTGTTTTATCATTGTTGGTGTATTGTTCTTAGTTTATTCTCGTATTCTTGTTTGTATGCGTGGTGTTTTGCTACGAGTAGATGAAGAGCCGTTCATTGGCATTGAAGACCGGGGAGTTGAGGACTCCGACAAGTGTCTTGTAAGCAGTGGGAAATTGGAGCAAAAGTAAAGGCAAGTATAGTTTTTGGGATATGTTAACTTTAAATCATGATCATATAACTTGATTAATGTTAATGCATTGAGCGTTAAATGTGAATTGTTTAGCAACATGTGGACTTGTGCGTACTAGTGTCTCAGGGAAAACATTACATTTGTGAGGGCTAATGGGCTCTGGTTTTAGTTCAAGTATGAGGACCTTGTTTAACTTGTTAGTGGTTACCGAAAGGCGTTAGGGGTAAAAAGCGCATCGTGGATCCCCGTGGAGGGTTGTATCTGCGGGGATCGCCGCACCCGTGGATCCTGGACAGGTTGTATCGCACGCGACCGACGGAAGATACCTAGCGGCCCTAACATGTTAGATGAACCTTTGAAAGACTTCATAGTGAACCCTGGCCGACCGTCCTAGGAAGAGGGTCAAGAGGTCGACGGGCCTCACACGTAGGGCAATTCATGGCTCCAAAGTGAAAGTGTACACCTCTGGGGCAGAGTAAAGCGGTATATCGGCCGTGCTCACGGTCATGAGCGGCCTTGGAACCTTTGCATTAAAAATGATGACCTATGCTTGTTTAACATCTCATAATTTATCGTTTATGATTTACATTATTATGTTATAATGATCATGGTATATGGATAAGATATTGCCTTGCTATATTTGCCGAGTTAGATCATGGACTCACTCTTGCAATTTCCCCACCTCGGTCTGTTGGCATAAGTCACTTGGAGAATGGATGAAGATACTAGTGTTTGGCATACGGAGATTTGAGTTAACTGTCCTCGAAGATAATGGAGCCGAGACCATTCCGCGTTACTCGATAGCGTGAGTGTTTGTTTAGTTATTTATACGCTTTTAAAGCATTGTTTTTCGATATTTATTCGTTCTATGTTATATGTGTGGACTTTCTCGGGCACACATATGACGAAGTCTGGTCTTCCTTAGAAAACCGGTGATGTAATGGTATCGAGCAATGTTGATCGTAGGGACGTATGCCTAGATAGAAATGGACGTCTTTTTAAATCTAGTTTTGCTAAAATCAAAGCCTAGTCCTTCTCCCATTGCCTTATTTTAGTAGAAAAGAAAATCATTTTCACCGCAACCCCTCGTTTCAACCACTACACCACAACACTTAAATAGCAATGGACTTCAGTTGCTAAAGATAAATATTAACGTTGAACGGTCCGTTCTTTGAAGATTGTCCTCGACCGTCCGTTCTTTGAAATCAAATACTCCAATGGATAGTCCATTGCTAAAAAATATTTTACTTTTGCCATGAATGGTCCGTTGCTATATCTTTTGTTTGGGCGTCAGACCATCCGCCGAATGAAGACGGGCCTTGTTTGCTCCAAAAGGCCTATCCTGCTGTCTCTTGGCCCAATAACTCACACACGCACCACCCCCTAGCACAACCACCGTGAAGAGGCCGTGACCATGTCCAGTCCACATCTCTCATCGACCCGCCCCAGTCTCCCTCCTAGAGCGAAGCACCACGCTGAAACCCTAGACGCGCCACTGGGGGGCCAGCCGGGGCCCAAGGCGTCGGCCTAGGCTCGATGCGCCCTCGGCACTCCTCTCGCGTCCGCCGAGCAAGCTTCGATCAAGGCGTCCGCGCGCGCACCGACGGCCAACCCGACCCCGACCGGGCGACCCAGCCCGTGTTGTCCAGGCCGACGGTGGCAGCTGGCGGCGCTCCCACTCAAGGCTAAAAAATGGGGCGGATGACGGATGGGGGACGCGGCCGGGCGGTCGGGGCTGCCGCGCGGCCTGGGGCTTTGCATCTGCCGGATATACTGGCCAGAAGCTGGAGCCTGCTGCATCCAGCTGACAGGGAAGGCCTTTGACGGAATCCCAGATTTATTTTTTGTTTTGCCATGCCTACGATTTGATTCTTTTTTTTTTCAGTTGGGTCTCTTTATTTCATATACTTGGTGCGGCAGACATTCGTATAAAGTTAAGGTATTATTCCCTCAACCATTGTCATTTTAGATCTGCAATCTGAATTTAGCCCTTGTCATTAATCTTTAATCATTACTTGGTTTCTAATCTTGTTTGGACATTTAGCTATAGTCTCTTGCTAGTGTGTACAGGATTTGCTTCTGTTTGGATAAATCGATGTACTTTCTTAAGTGCAGCAGCTGTGTCTAGGAACACGTGCAGATTAGCATTCCTTCAATATGGCACTCGTACATTCCCATAAAAAAATTACTGTGAAAAGAACCGTTCAGAGATTTTTGACAATCTAGATAGTAAAATATGGGTTAATATCGAGAAATGCAGGAATTATTAGGCAAAAGAGCACTAAACCAATTTCAGTTTAGGGAATAACATAGAGATCCTAGATGTTTTTCACACTATTAGATAACCATTCATTCTACAGAACCATACTTTTAGAGATCCCTTGTTTATTACTTGTGCACCTTTGGAATGTATTGAGTGGACCATGAGATTAAATTTCCTAATAAGCGCTTCAGCTAGGCAGTATATTCAGTTTATCTGAAACACTTATTGTTTGACTTTGGATGTTGTAGACCACTCTGATAATCTTGTACCTCATGCATATTGTTTAACAGCTGGCTACACCGCTTTGGCCATTTCTCGACGTGTGCTCCTGTTTAATTTTCAGTAGGTCTCTCTCACCGTCATTCAATAGATCCATTATTCTTTGCATTTGCACATTGTCCAGTTGCTTACATGTACCTGCAAATATAAATTATTCTCCTAAATATTGCTTTGTGGCGTAACTCTGAAAGTTGCAGCAAGTTGCAGCGAGGGGACTTCACAAAGTTCAGTCATGAGCACTTGATTTTCTGCACTTCATTGTATAGATCTTTACAAATGAATGTAGAAAAATGTACTTTAGTTTAAGCAGCAACAAGGCAACCAACTAATATAAAACATTTAGGAACAGAAACTGTGTACCTAGAATAGGCAAATCAGCTTACATTTAGGAACAGAGGTACTCTCAACATGATGGTAATTTAGTTGTTGTATATGCTTGGATAGCCAATAGTTTGGTCCTTAGAAACCTTATGTTTAAGAATTGAATTTGCACGCTTTAATAATGTTGAAGCACTTCACCAAGAAGCTACATGGCCAGAGTTCTAAATGAGATAAGAGTGTCATAATTGAATGCCTTTAGTTGTTTTATGTCGCCGGCTTCCACCTTGTGGCAAGAGGCAACTGACTTCTGCCACAACTTCGGTTGTTCCTTGTGAGCTTACGTATACATGGGTTTCTTAATATATACCATGGACATGATCTGTCATTTTACGAAATAACATCAGATAGATGCTCCTCTGTATTGCAGTTGTTTATTCAGATTACTAAGCCATGCAAAATATGTTGGTAAATAAAACCATGAAGTAGCAGGTGGTCTATTGTGTATATTTTTCCCAAGATAACTGAACCAAGCTGCTAGATATGTGCTTTTGATTTATCTCTCGACTAGCTTAACTCATGCACATACTGATTTTGCGATCATAAACCTTGCCATGTCTTCTGTTACTTTGGACATTTTTGTCTACCAGATGAAGTATTTTGCAAAATAGATGAAGTTAGCGCAAATGGAGTTGATGTGTCAAGTCTTGACATATGAATTGGAGTAATGTATTCTTTTTATTATAATATGAATCTGTTTTCTTTTAAGTTACTTGCATACTGGACTTGTCTTTTTCAAACATACCATTTATCATAGAATCTGATGGCACGAGGAAAATGCAATTGTGCAAAGCTGAAGTTTCTTGATACATCATGTAGTGTGAGCTATGCAATCTGTAAGTTTTTGTGGAAAGCATGGACCAACACTAGTGTGCTGCAATCTATAGTAGTAGTAGTAGTAATAACCTGTAGCAGCAGTATACTTATAGTAATAACATAGCACAAGCAAGCTTTCCATTTGCAAACCGCAATCTGTAGTAGTAGACTAGTAGTAATAACATAGCACAAACATGCAATCTGTAATTGTTGTCTAGTAGTAATAACATAGCACAAGCACGCTTTCCATTTACAAATTGCAATCCGTAGTCGTTTTACTGAAGTTCAAATCTTCATATAAATCTTAAGTAATAACCATAGTAGCCACGTCCTTATGCTGAAATCATGACTTTAGGCGATGTTGCAAAGATGCCGGTTGCTTGGCCATTTAATTGAGTAACATCCACTTGATTCTATTCTTGTTTTTATATGTTGTCTACAGTTTCTAACTATGATACTTGTGACAGCTGAAGGTTGCAGTCAGCAGCCAAGAGGATGAACAATCTGCAGTCAACAACCAAGAGGATAACAATGCTTTTTGGATGATGACTCTTTGCTCAACAGGATAACAATACTTGACTTAGCTAGATTTGTATTCAGCTGTATATGCTTGTTTGTTGCCATGATGACTTAGCTAGATTTTGCATTCAGCTACTATATGCTTGTATGGGTTGCCTAGCTTGATGGCAAGAAGCTTAAGCTAGTGACATGATTATACATGTACTCATTTGATATGAATGAATGAGAGTATGATTAATGCCATTGGTGTATGTTATTCAATATTGTATTTGTTTTGAATGTGATCTAGTTTTAAATGTGGATTATTTTTTTTTCACCTATTCAATCGAGCTCAATGGACGGTCGGGGTTGCTATAAGTTCAATATTGCAATGGACCATCCGTTCTTGAAGGCCCCGACTGATTATCCGTTGCTAAAGCTTTTATCGTTGGATGGTCCGTGGCTAAAGAAGGGTCCGTGGCTATATACATTTAACCACGGCTTCATTAGCATCTGCAGGGGTCCGTCATTTGTAAGTTTTAGCCACGGACTGAAAGTCGCTATACCCCCATATAGCAACGGATGGCAAGTCGCTGATTAAGGGTTGTGGTGTAGTGAACGTGAGGAAGATGGAGTGAAGATGAAGACTCTACAATGTTGCATATCAAAGATTAAATAACGTTCACTCTTGTCCTAAGTAATTAGGTTTTCACCCCAAATACTTTTACGATAGAACGATTGCTAAGGATTGGGTACTAGTGTGTAATCGACTAAGGACCTTCATCATATTAGTGTGTTTAAGTTAGGTTGGTTGATGTGTTATTATGCAATTTCTTGATTTGGTTCTTTGTATTGACTTTAGCTTTTAGTGAATCTCGGGACGAGATTCTCTTAAGGGGGTAGAATTGTAACACCCGAAATTTTGCAATTTTATAAATAGAGCCAAATTGATTTAATTATGTATTTTTGTGCTCATGAAATATAGGTAAAATAATATTTTTAATTTAAAATAAAATTTATATTAGGGTAGTAATATTTTTGTTGCATTCATGCCCTTGCATCATTTTTATTGGGTGATAAATAGTTTTATTAAACTAGATATAGAAACAAATCGATTTCACTTCGTTATAAATTAAATAAAGAATGTTTATTGTGTGGTGAAATTAATTCAAAGTTTTTATATCAAAATACTCGAATAATACTCTCAAATAATTAGTTGTATTGAGATCAAGATTTGAATTTAAGTTTAATGTAATTCTTTACATAGGATAAAACAAAAAGAAAATAGAAAGAAAAATAAAATAAAAAGAGGGAAAAGACTCCTTCACTTATTTGGCCCGAGAAGCCCAACTAGGAAGCCTGCCTCTCTTTTCTTCTTTTTCTCCTTTTCGGCCGGCCGGCCCAAGTCCACACCTCCTCCCTTTCTTTTCTTTGGGCCGGCCCGATCAGAGTGGCATAGCCCAGCAAGAAGAAGCCCGCCCACGCCCGGCTACGGTGTCGTCCCTACCTCGGGCCCGGCTCGCCCTCGACGCGGTTCGAGGCGGGACGGCACTCCGGTGTCCACCGCTCGGACGAGACCGGCGCCGCGGCCCAGCCCGCCCTCCGGTCCTTCTCCGAGTCCATCGTGCACCACGGACCAAGCTCCCCGCGCGACCAGGCCTGCGCGGCGCGGATCGACTCCTCGGCCACACTCCGTCCTTGCCCGGCGTGCTGCCTCGCGCTAACCCCGACCCGCCATGGCCCGGCATGGCCATCAAGCCCCGCCCTCGTGGTCCTCCCCGGCTTGATTTATGAGCAGCGATTTGGCATCGCACGCACACCACCCGCCCTCCTTCCCCAGCGTCACCCGACGACCGCTGCCATTGATGACGGGCGAAGGCGCGCCGCCTCAATCTCCGCCCGCCGATGCCTTCCCCTCGTCGAGATCTTGCCCGCGGGCCCGCGGCGAGGTAAGGAAGTCACCGGTACTCTCCCATCCCTAGTTTGCTTCTCGACGCGCCGCTCCGACGGCAATGCCGCCGCCACAAGAACGCCCAGCACCGCAGCGCCGATCCCGCACCCCCCCCGCGCGGCCACAGTTCTTGCGCGCACCGCGTCCGCAAGAATCGCGGCGCGACGCGCGCGATCTCCATGACCTAGCGCGTCCTGCAGCCCGGCTTTCGCCTCCGGGCGAGCCCGCCGCCCGCCGCCGCGCGATTCGCCGCGCCTCGGCGGCGGCCCGACCACGTCACCTTAGTGAGTCCGCAACCTCGCGTTCTACGACCCCGTCCCTTCCCGCTGGATGAACCGTCCACCGCAGCGCCTTCCGGCCGAAGTCCGGTGACCGCCGCCCATCACCGCCCGGAATGCCGCCCGCTCAGGTGACCATGACCGCCCATCCACTCCCAGCCATCCGATCCGATCGGGCGGACCAGATAGATCTCGTGGATGACGGTCAACCTTGTCAACCCCGCCCCGTCCAGCGCCACGTTTATGCCACGTCGGGCCGCCACGCATGTGCCACGCCGGTGACGTCACGTGATCGCGCCAAATAAGTCATCAACAACCGGTCCGCCTGCCGCTTTTGTAGAAACGCCCTCATCTGTTTTCCTATTTACGAGATTAGAGCAGCCAGTTCAAAAATATTAAAACTAAGCCTCACTTTTTTACGATCTAGGCCCCAGAGTCTAGGGTTAATTAAGAAACAGTCCAAACCTGGTTTTAATTCGAAGCGATGCATAAATTAGCTTTATAAACCTTTCATCTTGTTTTATCATTGTTGGTGTATTGTTCTTAGTTTATTCTGTATTCTTGTTTGTATGCGTGGTGTTTGCTATGAGTAGATGAAGAGCCGTTCATTGGCATTGAAGACCAGGAGTTGAGGACCAACAAGTGTGCGTAGCAGAGTGGGAAATTGGAGCAAAAGTAAAGGCAAGTATAGTTTTGGGATATGTTAACTTTAAATCATGATCATATAACTTGATTAATGTTAATGCATTGAACGTTAAATGTGAATTGTTTAGCAACATGTGGACTTATGCGTACTAGTGTCTCCGGGAAAACATTACAATTTTGTGAGGGCTAATGGGCTCGGGTTTTAGTTCAGTATGAGGACCTTGTTTAACTTGTTAGTGGTTACCGAAAGGCGTTAGGGTAAAAAGCAATCGTGGATCCCCGTGGAGGGTTGTATCACACGGACCGCCGCACTGCGTGGATCCCCGGACGGGTTGTATCGCACGGACCGACGGAAGATACCTAGCGCCCTAACATGTTAGATGAACCTTTGAAAGACTTCATAGTGAACCCCGCCGACCGTCCTAGGAAGAGGGTCAAGAGGTCGACGGGCCTCACACGTAGGGCAATTCATGGCTCACAGTGAAAGTGTACACCTCTGCCTTGAGTAAAACTGGTATATCAGCCGTGCTCACGGTCATGAGCGGCCTTGGAACCTTTGCATTAAAAATGATGACCTATGCTTGTTTAACATCTCATAATTTATCGTTTATGATTTACATTATTATGTTATAATGATCATGGTATATGGATAAGATATTGCCTTGCTATATTTGCTGAGTTCGTCATGGACTCACTCTTGCAATTTCCCCACCTCAGTCTGTTGGCATAAGTCACTTGGAGAATGGATGAAGATACTAGTGTTTGGCATACGGAGCCCCCAGTTAACTGTCCCTGAAGATAATGGAGCCCGAGACCATTCCGCGTTACTCTGATAACTGTGAGTGTTTGTTTAGTTATTTATACGCTTTAAAGCATTGTTTTCTGATATTTATCTGTTCTATGTTATATGTGTGGACTTCCTGGGCACACATATGACGAGTCTGGTCTTCCTTGGAAAACCAGGCGTGACACTGTAACCTTGCCCCCGGGATATATAAGGCGGGTAGGGACCCCCTCTTGAGATCATCTCATTACACATGAAGCAATAACAAACCTAAGCAGGACGCGCCCTCATGGCGGTCAAACCTGGGTAAATCCTTGTGTTCATTATCCTTTGTTTTGCTTAGACATCCTGTTAGTCGTCTCGCACTCCTCTATGTATCAATCTACTAGCTTGGGCATACTCCTACTAGGCTATCGACCATATCTCGTTGACAACTAGCGCGCCAGGTAGGGGTGTGCACGAAGACTCTATGACTAGCAAGATGGTGATCTTCCCTGACTCCATGGTGGTCGACCCAGTGATGAACATCCAGTTCAGGATGATCTCATGGTCGGTGTAACAGGAACGTAGGCACGCAGGCACTACTGGATCTAGAGAGGCCACCATTGGCTGAGGTAGGGGAGGGTTAGTGCTTGCTTCAATCTCGTCGGGTAGGGAAGAGGGCATTGGATCCACGGCGTTGGGCGCTTCTAGTGGAGGGAGACCTCTGAGGTAAGGAACCACACCGCCACCAGCCAGGGAGGCAGCCATGGTATTTGCTAGGGTAGCATGTGGGTGCGAGCATTGAAGGTGGGGTAATCGCGGGACTGGGTGCGGGAATGAGCAAGTGAGGATGGAGCATCGTGAGATGGGGGTAGATGCGGTGCCATCGTGCTAGAGATGGCCATGGCGAGTGGCCTTGTGTAGCCTATTGTTAGTATAAATTAACTGCTCATAATAAAGATAGAAGTATCCGCAAGCGCACGAAATATCGTCGTAGCACTTGACCAAAAGATGAACCACATACTAAGGATCACAAAATTTGACCCTCCCTTTGTGCTACTAATGTCTTCCTTTTGGTGTTTGGTTCCAAAGGGGGAGAATTTGTAGGACCAAAAGCAAGCCCAAATTCATTGATCAAAGGATGCGTCCTAATTGGGAATGGTCCATGAAAGGCAGAAGTGTGGATTATGGATTTAGGGGGAATATAAGTCCATAATACCACAAGGGGGCATGAGCAGATGAGTTCATATTTTTGTCATCAAATTTGGTATCTTCAACATCATATGAACTTGTCCTTGCATTGCATCCTAGCAAGTAGATAGTTTTTAAAAATTTTTGTATCTTATTATTTGCTTGCTTTGGTCGTCGTGTTGTCATCAATCACCAAAAAGGGAGAGATTGTATGGAAAATGGACCTCGACCCATTTTTTTATGGATTTTTGGTGTTTGGATGACCAACATGACCAAATGAGACTAATGAGTTTGTGAGTGTTTATTTTGTAGTCTCACAAGTATGTAAAATATGATTTGGATCAAGGCACCGCAAATTTAAGAAGCTCAAGAAACCAAGTTAAGAATATTACAAGTGCAGTTTTTGAGGAGTCTTTGGGCATTTGGGGACGTTATGTTCGTGGCGGTGAGGCTGCAGGGGCCGCAACTTCATGATTGGCCTCATCTTCAAGTTCGTCATCACAGTTGTCATCTTCTTCACCTTGCACATCTTGATTGACCTCACCAAGTCCCTCGGATCTTGGGCTCTACATCAAGCATAAGAAAAGACTAGTTAAACGCCCGTGCGTTGCTACGGGATAATAAAATTTTTATAAAAACATACATCACATGATAAGGTAACAATACTATAAAATTAAACAATAATATTAAAGTGACATTATGAACTACTATATGGGATTCAACATGTTTTCAATAGATCATTTAGAACGGGAAAGCATTTGTTAACATTCGATCAACCTTACCATTATTCTATCACTCTTATCCGAAAAATAAAACCGATGCGAACTACAAAGGTCACAAAAAAACTGAACTTTTGTAATAAATCTTAAAATATATTCAATAAGAGTGTGTCTTAATATGAAAACTATACAAAAGTGCAAATAATTTGAAGGGAAGTTGTAACGAACCGACAGGAAATTTGAGAAATTCATTTCAAGTATATGTGTATTTCTATTGTATTTCCAGATTTATTATTCTACAGAAAACGCGTCATATTGCATGTACATGATGTCATATGACGTCACCAAGCTAACAAGGGAAGACGCGTGCATCCCATCCGTTAGGTGGCGCTTGCTTCGTTCGGTCATGGCGCCGCATGCTCGCGCGGCGCGCCAGGAGGGTGAGGTATGTGAGGCGGCCACTATAGCTTGCTGGGCTCGACGCTAGAGTTGCTGGAGTAGCTGGCGGTGAGGCTGTATGTGGAAGAGTCCGCCATGGCTTGGGAAAGTCCTAAAGCAGAGACATTGTTTGGCTTCCATTGAGAGATCGTGGGGAGACTCAGGGAGGCGGCGGTGCTTACCGCGTGCAAATGTAAGGAATGGATTGGAGGAAAGGTGGAGGTCAACGACCGCAAACAATGCGGGGACGATGTCGCGAGGTGATCACAACGACCTCCCCGGGTGTCTCGTGGGTGGTCATACGCGGCAGCGACAATGGACGTTGACTCGGCTAGGTCTCGATGCGGGGCTTCGCCGTGGCCAGAGGGTGGGCGCGAAGCAGACGGGCGCTGCGTCGAGCTAGACGAACGTTGTCGCGTCGAGGTGAGGTCTCCACAGCATTTGGCCGGGCAAGTGAGGTGTGGGCGTCGTCGTCGCAAGGACCTGAGATCGCGTAGGGAAGGAAACCGCATGCGAGGGAAGGGGACGCGGATCACAAGATTGGGTGGTTGCCTATTATAAATCGCATGCGTGAGGAGATTGGGTGGTTGCCATATATTATTTGCATGCTTTCCACGCAAACGCTGATTGGGTCTTGCCAAATATAGATTGCATGTGTGAGGAGACCGCGTGGGAAGGGGGTGTGGGATCGCATGGTGGGGGTGAAAGGTGAGGCGAAATTTTTACCGCACCAAATGGCAGTCTTCCTTTTGTTCTTTTTATGTTGTAGAGATTAATATACATTGAAAAAATATATTTGTATATAGAACTATGGTGTGAAAAGACATTTTGAAGTACTTTACCATTTGGTGTCTTGAGTTAGAACTGTGCTGTGATATTTCAACATTTGGAGATTCTTCCATCCTTTGCTCCTCCCTTTGTTGCATTTGTAAGATATTTTGTTTTAGCACTACAATTTCACTTTCAGCCATTTGACGTGCCAAAACTTGCAATTGGAGCTTTATCGATGTGTAAGCCTTAAGTTCAGGGGTACCAATGTCTTGGGGAGTTGGTCCTAAACCCAAACAACGAACTCGCCCCTTTGGCTCCTTTACTCCACAAACAGTAGCAAAAACATCACCTTGCTGAATTGTCTTATCCTTCAACTCCGGATAAATTTCAATAATTTCTTTCAGCTTTCCCTAGGAACAATTGAAACAGTTAAAAAAAGTTTAGCACTTTGTGTGAGGACCTTGATGTCGCTTAGGAGGCCTAGAGGGGGTGAATAGGCGGTACCTTAAAATCACCTATAAAAAAACTCAACTCAAGCGGTTTTAGAATCAACAGCGGCGGCCCTTCGCCGGCCTCGCCCTCTGGCGGCACTGCCTCGCCTCCGCCGCGGCACTCGCCTCGCTTGGTAGACAAACACAAACTGCAGTTTGAAATCTAAGCAGTGAAACTTAGATCGAGTGAATTTCCTAGGTTCCTGCACACAAATATATCACATCTATCCAATAGAAAGTACCAGGAACTCAACAACAAAGTAGGTCAGGATGAAACCCTAGCTCACAACCAAAATATGCAAGAATGTAAATAGCACGCGTGAGACAAGGATTTTTCCTGTGGTTCACTGTCGCCACAAAGGCTGGGTTACGTCCATGTTGTTGAGGTTGCCACACAAGGCTTAGCTTGCCCACCGACTTGCTTTTTACCTCGTTCTCAAGTCAAGGGAGTGAACCCTTGAGATGAGGGGTGATTTCTTGATTTTGAGTGAGGTTACAAACCTCCCAAGGCTGCCACATAAGTTGGCAGCTCAAGGGTGACACCTAGCCGGCTAGGAGCAAAGCTCCAAGAGTAAAGAACCCTAGCACACCGGCCAAACGCGAACCAAATGCTCTTTCAAGATGGGGAACTTGTAGATCCGGTTTCCAATCGAAGTTTCCCCTCTTTTCCCTCAAGTTTTGATGGTGGGAATCGAGATCTCACTTGGGGAGTGGAGGAGAAGCAATGGAGGAGAGAGAGAGAGGAGCTTTGGTTCTGTTCTTCCACGAAATGAACGTTGGGGAAGAAGAAGTGACCGTTGGGGGGAGGGGTGAAGGGGGTATTTATACCCGACCGCCCCTATGATCGATTAAGTGCAGCACTTTGCCTCACTAAACGCGCGGCACGGCGACGCTTGGCGCTTGTACGCAAGACCGCCGCCGCTAGAACAGCAAAGTGTAAAAAGTGTCTCGGTTGGCTGTTTTGGCTGTGAGGTGATGTTTTTGGCTGAGCTGAAGGTTTGAGCATTTAGTTCACATGTAGCCAAGGGTCCTAGGATCCCTCTTAATAGTACGATGTTTCCTAAACTCAAGATTCAAAAGAGAAATGAATTTAAATCGCTGAGAGTTGGAAACACTACCAAAATGCAACCAGGAAGTCCTTGAACCTGTACATCATCCTCTATCATCTTTGTCTCATTTCTTAGAGCAAATATACCTTGAGCATGTGACTTGAACCATTTCCACAAATATGAGTTCAACTCATGGCTTCAAGTCACTTCCACTAATGATTTGATCCTTAACACAATATGACTCCTCATAGCTTGATTAGTTCCTCGACTAAATGCAAGTACTCTCTTCTTCACCTTAGCCATGGTACCTCGGTCCCAAGCCACCGCTTGCCCTTCACCTTCGCTTAGTACCTCGAAGCCCTTTCCTTGCTATCTTCACCTTATCAAGGCATATTCAAGTCACATCACATTAAGCATCCATTGAATAACCATTTCTTCAACACTTTGATCCTTGCTTGATTATCTTGTAGATATGAATGTTGAGACCAATCAAGCTTTCGGTTTGACTCACATAGAGACATACATGGATCAACATCAATATGGTCAAGCCAATTCACGGTTCCTTATATCCTATCATTTTGGCTTGACACTCCAACACTTATTTCAATCTTCTATTCATGGGAAACAAGCCATTATAGAGACCAATCTAAAATCATCAACTCTTGTCTCATTTGTCTTTTGCCAAGTATGCTTGCTTTCATATGATGTTATGATATTCCACAATATATAAGCCATTTCATTGATTCCATTTGCATTGTTGTCTTTTGCTTGAACTAGATTGTTTCCATCATCTTCCAATACAACAATACACAATTTGGCTTTGCTTCCATACTATGTAGAATACCATCAAGTTTGCTTACTTGTTGAATCTTGAATATACTTGTTAGTACACAATCCACAAGCACTATGTAAAAAAGGCACATAATCGCCAATGCGCCCAAAGACATCGCTAATAACGTGCATCTGTGTTGTGATATTACTGACGCGCAGGCTGGGCGAGCATCAGTAATAGGTGTCGATGGTCCCACAAGACCAATACGGCGTGCGTAATAGAAGGTCATTATGAGACAACGTGTTCACATGTAACGTCTGTTTTCTTAATCCGGACGGCGTTTTTTGTTCTGGGCACAGACGCAGCGGCTACGGCGGCGCTTTTTGAAACCGAAAGTGTATGCAGAATTCAACGTATCTCGAACAGCGTTTCATCACGGGCGCATTTTCAAGACCGATCGATCGTGGATGCAACCCCTAATTGAGCACGCGTTTTTGCTTACGAGACACCTTTCGGCGCCGCCCGTGCGTACCGTTACGAGTATTACAGATGTGTGTTGATTCACGACTCGGCGTGGTCGAGAACCGCCCCGTGTTGCTTGACACCGTACGCACAGCGTCAGATAATGACGCTTTGGAACATACAAGGGTGCGAACGCGGTCACTTAAATTAAAGTCACGCGTTTATTTTCGACGAGTTGTGTTAGGAGGTGTCTCGTACATGTCGCAACCACTACCGACGCGCGTTTATTTTCGGACGAGTTGTGTTAGGAGGTGTCGTCGACATGTCGCAACCACTACCGACGCCGCGTTTATTTTAGACGAGTTGTGTTAGCGGTGTCCGTACATGTCGTAGCCACTACCGACGCGGCGTTTATTTTAGACAAGTTGTGTTAGCGGGTGTCTCGTACATGTCGCATCCACTACCGACACACGTATAGTTTCAGGCGAGATGTGTTAGCGGTGTCGTACATGTCGCGAACCGCTACCGACGCTAGCGCGGTCATTTACGTGACGTGTGTTGTCGCCCGGTATGCCCGTGTTGTTTGCTTGGTATTGCGGACACGTGATCGCTGAACTGACGCTTTCGCGGTGCGGCGTGCCTGTAACTATCGCATGTTACGGTCGTGCATTACACGCCGTAGTCCACGTAGTGTCCGTGGTGTCCGAAAGCGTTGCGCACACATGTCGCTGAGCAGACTGCGCAGTGCACGCCGCTGTATTTGTCTCTCAAGTCTTATCGCGCCGTCCCGCTAGAGACGATGGATGTTGATACGCGTCTGTACTGCATCGAATTTACCGGGCCTGCATCCGGTTTTGAACAGGCCTCGCTTCGCTCGGCAGAGCCGGCCTTCCTTTGGGCCCTGAATTTGGACTCCGCATGTTAGGCCCGTTCTCTTGTGGTACAACGAAGTCGTGGGCCGTTTTCCATTGCGTAGGTTATAACACTGCGGACATATTATTATATATATATAATGCGTTGCCACACACTTCAACACCGTCTCTCTCTCTCTCGGTGGTGGCGGCACACCGGGGGGGGGGGGGGGGCAGCGGAGGAGCGCGACGCACGGGACGGGCAGCCTATATATCATTGATGATTGATTTGCTACGCTCGCTGCTATATATCGTATTTGGATCGCCTCCTTGGTGTCCGTGTACTACCGAACCTGCGGCGGTTTAACGAGGCTCCAAGTTGGAAGTTGTTCCTCCTGTTGGATGCGTATTTGGAGGATCTTCGCCGCTCGAGGGTCCTCCGGCACCGCCGCAACAGAAGCACGTCGTCACGGCATCCGGAGGCGGCATAGTTTCTCGAGTTGAATGGAGGCTAGGGTTTTTTCCTTACCCCATACATGCTTCCCAAGAAGCAATCTCAACCGTTGAATCCAACCGAGATCAACGGTGCACAAGCACTGGGCTTGTCGCTGGTTTGGGCTGCTTTGTTGGGCTCCAAATTCATCCTCCATGTGGAAGGATAGCCCAACAAAATCTGTTCCTAATCATACACAAACTCACAAAGACGAGGCTTTCTGCCTTGCTTCATTTCATTGTAATCCAATCCACAAGCATCTGCAAATTCAGCATAGGTAGCCTCCAGTTTTGCAGTGCTTGTCCTCGAGTGTGTGGGAAAAAAAACCTTCCGAATGACCCTTCCATTCCAGTCTTGCTTCATTGCCATGATAAAGCTCAATTCGCATTAACGCGAGAATGCATTGACAACACTAGTCTTCACACAACCAAAGTAATCGCTACGGATGTGTACACAAAGAAATCAGTTCCAAACCACAAGCGGTCATCCTGACATCAAAGTTTCAATAAACTATAAAACTGCACTATCAACCGTGCAGCGAGTGCCACAGTAAACAAACAAGCTCTGTCATTAGTCTTATGAAGTCAGCATCTCAATTTTTAAAATATGATAAAAAAAAGATGACAAGCTAGACGTTCATGAGTAGAAGTTCCATCCATTGTAAACTCTGGACAATGTACAAAATACGACACAAAGAGTTTACAAAATGTTGGTCGTAATGCTCGGTCACACACAACACATGCTCATAAAGATCAACAATACTCCTATCATGCATATCCCTGATGTGCACAATGTCAAGGTAGAGCCCGCCACAAGGCAAAAATGTTACTTTTATGTCCTTGGAAGCCCTGGCCTCTAGTTTCAGTTTCGCTTGCTGTTCATCCACATATTCAGAATCGGATTTGGCATGCTCTGTCCGAAATTCTATTTTCTCCAGAACTTTAGGAGATATACAGCACATCATCCTACTGATATACAACATTATTAGCTTTCAAACCAAGTGTGGAATAATAGAACTGCCGAGTAGGGCTCAAATAAAAAATAAAAACTTCAGAATGGCCCTTCCATTCCATCTTGCTTCATGCCCATCATAATAAAGCTCAATCCAGACGGGCAGAATGCATTGACAACACTAGCGTTCACACAACCAAAGTAATCACTTACACATGTATATTAATGGAATGGCTAGCACTTACACTAGGTGGATACATCATGGGGAACCATTGGAGGTTATACTATATGAAAATGAGGGCCTTGCTGATGAACCAGACTAGTATCAATGATGATCTTTGCATGAGTGTGGATGAAGAAGATGGCCATGATGATGGAATTTATGATATGGTGCACGAGGGAATTGTATACAACTGAAGATGAAGGTAAAAGAAAAAGGTCTATGTTTGCAATTATATTGGAAGAGATGAAGCAGCAACTCAAAGACGATAAGGGTGGCATCTCCCGGCGACGAGGACGAGTTTTTTCCTCCGTTTTTCGCCCGAGTTTTTTCTCTCTAAAAAAATAGAGTAGCCAATAAGATACGACTATGACAGGGGAGCTGCTAAACTATTACTTCCTAGCAGCTTCATGTGTACAATTTAAAATGACAAACATATCCAAGAGTTTGCTAAACTAGTTTGCCATCCTTGGATTTTTTTGCAAACGAAAAAAAAAAACTTGGCTCCAATGAGAAGAGGTAGTTCTTTGGACGGCCCATCGGTCGTACATGGGAACAGAATCGACGAGAAGAGGTAAAGGAAGGGTGGAAATATAATTTAGTTTCACACTCTCGGGGCTCTGATGCAAGTTTGCTAGAGTGGGAAGTTTGTAGATCTGGGATTGGTTTAGTTAGTGGAAAATGAAATGCGCTTTGGGATTAGATTCGGCGTTTACGCAAGAAGATGTGCCTTCAGCAACGCTAGATCCTGCTGTGCTTCTTGGGACTCCTCATCCTTTTATAATCTCCCACGTGGGTCTTTGGGTTTGTACCTAGGATCAATCATCAGGAAAAGGATTTTAAGACGACAAAATTATTGAGCAATGTTGAACAAGCTAGATAGCAAACCATTCAAAAAAACCCTTCAAAAAAAGGAAGGATAATGCACTTTACAATCTAGATTTCGGTGCTTACCCAAGAAGATATGCTTCCGCGATGGACCCCATATCTGCAACCACCAAAAAAGAAAAGAAGATGTGCTTCCGCGACGGACCCCAGATCTGCAACCACCAAAAAAGAAAAAAAAACTTCTGTATTTGCTGTTTCTAGAACCACATGAAAAACCATATCTAGCTGCATGGATGTGATAAAGAGGTGCACCTACCCAGGATGGAGAAGAAGGCGAAGGCGAGGCAGTCCCCTGTGTCGGACCGCTCTCTACTCTTGTTTTCTTGAGATGAGTTTGGAAAGTCAGGATGAAGAAGAGGTGAGAAGAGTACTAACTACTAGTACAGTAGGTGTAGTATGGGAGAAGGAACAAGGAAGAGACGAGAGAGTGAGAGACTGCGAGAGAAAACTACCCATAGTAGCACTATAAAGGAATCCGAGGTGGCAAAATCAGAGTGTTCGATGCGCACACCATGGTCCCACCGGTTAATGTAAAAGGGCGACTGTAACTTGTGTGCTATTTTGAAATTTCAAACATTGTTTGGAGTAATAGGACTATGGGAGAATTAGGAATTTGGCCCTAAAAAAAGTTTGTCCTACTCTATCCCAACTACCATCGTTTGGGCCCGCTTGTAATTTTATCTAAATATATCCATGTAATATCTTGTTTTGAAGAATTAATTGAAACAAATTTAATGGTGTAATCAAAATTTAATGCTTGGTCACACACAGCAAGTACTCCTATCATGCATATCCCTGATGTGCACAAGGTCAAGGTAGAGACCGGCACAAGACAAAAATGTTGCTTTTATGTCCTTGGAAGCGTTGAACATTAGTTTCGGGTTTGGCTATTTGTGCATCCACATATTCAAAATCGCATTTGGCACGCCACGTCCGAAATTCTATTTTCTCGAGAACTTTGGCGTTTGTAATAAAAGAAGTTGACAAATTCCACATCTCTCTTCCTGTCCTTGTAATCTAACAAAGTACCAGTTTCTTAAGGTGGCTTTAAAGACAATCAAGATATATGTTTTTCGTATCGGTATTTTTAAAATCTCGGCGGTCACCGATAAACAGGAATATCGAGATATATCGGAAATTTATCGGCGATACAAAAAACTTCCGGACCAAATTTATAAAAAATATTTATTTTGTTCAAAAATCATGTACATCTATTCTATACCATTTTAGATAAAAAAAACAAATGTAATTGCAAAAAGTACCAACTCAATGTGACTGAGCAAGAATAGCACCTTCAAAGACACAGCTTCAAATAATATAGGTGCACTAGTCCACAACATAATTCGAGTCCCAAATATTAGTCCAAATATTACAAAAAAGATAGTCTAAAACATCACCACTAGTCCACAACATAGCTAGAATCAGTAGAGGTCCACGGTTCCAAACATGCATAAAACTAGGATAGTACAGTCCTAGATATTACAAATTCCACAAGTAGTGCCAAATATTACATAATATCGGTGCACAATCCAAAAATACAACAAGTTGCACATGGCAAAATGAGTCCATATCGCACGGTACATTCATGCCAAATCAATGCATTTTAGCAAACAATATGTTAGAATTCATACACTAAAAAGGCCAAGTCGACATTTCAGCTACCATAGTTAGTCAATTGCATGCTAGAAGTGGAAGAAACGCACCTCACCTCTTCACTAGTACAAGTTCTTAACAGGGACTTTCTTCATCCTTTTCGATCTTGGCCGAAGAGGGGAGGAGGTTGGTTTGTACATTTGTCGTTGCCTTGCTCTTATGGCCGGCAGAGTGTCACCTCTCGCTACCGGTGTCATCAACCAGGTCAACCACAATGCCACCGCCACGAAGCCACACTCTTGCCTTTAGCACTAGCCGAAGCACGAGCTCCATCACCACCATTGTACTAGTAACAAATTAAAAAGTCATGAATTAGCATAGGGCACCAAATTATACGTGTCACTCTCAAAGTTTTCAAGTGGAGCGTGGACCAAATTATTCCTGCTGTAATGAATTAGCATAGGGCCACTAATTGTTTGAAATTCATTTTCATTAATATAGCAATAAAAGTACCAGATTAAAAACCCCAAGGAGAAGTGCCTAGGCAATAAGTTACATGTGGATTATGTAGCGTAAAGCAGTCTTTCTATGTGATGCAAAACAAATCAGAGCGCCTTGGAGCCAAAAGCTCCAGTTTCATGCTAGCAAACAAAGCTCCAGTGTACACATCCACATATAGCTAAACAGATTAGCCAAAGAATCGTCAACCATTTTTAATTTTCCCTAAATCAAACTAATGAGATGTCATCATTTGTATGCAAGCTAAAGTGTTGCACTTTGTATATATGCAGCAGCTTTTGCATCATCAATCAATTTGCTTACACAAGTAGCATGCATATGTATGTTAGCCATTAAAAGGATCGATAGCATGCAAGACATCTGAATTTGAGGATCCCTACGACTCAATCAATATGCTTACACAGTAGCATCAATATACTCCCTCCGTTCCAAAATACTTGCAATTCTTTTACTCATATAAACTGTGTTTGACTGCTCGTCTTATTCAAAATTTTTATGTAAATTATAAAACAAACAAAACGTCATTACAATATCTTTAGTTATGTAGTAAGTCATAACAAAAGTGGTAATATTTATTAAAAAAAGTTGAATAAGACGAGAGGTCAAACACAATTTATATGAGTCAAAGAATTGCAAGTATTGTGGAACGGAGGGAGTAACACACACACATCTGAATTTGAGGATCCCTACGACTCTACACACATCCGAGATTGAGGATGCAAACCTTCGGAGATGGTTGGATGCCGGCAAGTGCGGGGAGGGAGCTGCCGCCGGCGTTGGGCAACCAACGACGCCTGCAGCTTGAGCCGATGGACGGGCGGCGCCTGCGCCGGCGAGCAACGAGGAGGGCACCACCTCGGCGCCCGCGGCGGAGTGCCGGACGGGCCGGGCGTTGAGAGGGCGGCTGCCCGGCATCGGCGCCGTCGGCGTGGGACGGAGAGTCGGGCGGGACGAGCCGCCGGGCAGCGTCGTCGAGCGGGACGGAGCTGGGCGGCGCGATGAGCGGGACGGGGCGCCGCGCCGCCGCGTCAGCGGCTGGCGGCCGCCGGTGCGCCGCTGGTGGGCAGAGGGCCGCCGGGCCGTTTATCGTCCGTTTGAGCGGGCGGCGGCGCCGTGGCTCTCTCTTCTTTCTTTTTTATAGAAGGTGGCGGCTGGTTGGGACTGAATGAGTGAGCTTCTAGGGTTAGCCGGGGCTTTTATTTGGTGGCAACAATGTTGGCGGGCTTCTACAATATTTGGGCCCAAATTTTGGCGCCCACGATTTCAAAAATCGAAATTTTTTAGGCGGTAGGAGCAATATACCGGACCCTAGCGGTAGACGCGATATTTCTAAAATTACGGAAATTTCGCCCGAAATTTTTTTAGATGCTTCACCCTTTTTGACCTGGCCTTCAAAGATACCCGCAAATGAAACAAACAAAAAAATGTCGGAGTGAACACCGCAAAACGTAGTGACAACGATTGCACAATTTGACTAAATGAACTTTCATTCGGACATAATTCGGATTACACATAAACAAATTCAATTCATAAATATCAAGAAATATCACCTACATTTGAGCGTGTTAAAAAATCTCTTCAAGCAATATAAGCTAGAAACTAAATGTGGAATGTAAGGTACATATAAATTTTTGATCCAAATGTTAGTTACCTTCACATGGAGCTTTTGGAGGGCGGGAAACATTTGTAAGACTAACAACATCATTAATATCGGGAGATGGCATGCACACAACCAAAACTTTAATAGTTCCCATCGAGAGATGACATTGCGGAGCACAACTCCGGCCAGTCTGCCATGGTCGCCGGGCGAAAGCATCTCATCGCTAACCCTCGGCGAAGCTCTCATCTAAATTTCTAATAATTATATTACAGCTCAACACAGTGGAAACAAACACATGTTGCAAATTAAAGCGAGTAACCGATGTTTACACAACAATATGACAACGAAAACCAAATAAAGCTAGTTTAGGGACATCTTGCACATCCTCATGAAGGTGTATACCGCTAAGCTACTCAATTTGAACGGCAAGAGTATGAACTCAAAACGGAGGCGGCACCGAAGCGAAAGCAAGACGGACGACGTCGCGCCCTCGCCCTCGTGGGTCATGCATTCTTCCGCCGCACCACAGACGTGGGAGTCGTCGGCCAGCGCTGTACACCGTTGAAGCGGTAGGGACACGAATCAAGGTTGGGTTGAGGCACACAATTGCGTTGAGGTCCGCTGGGCCAAAATCACGGGCTTTCGGGGAGATGGTTCGCCCACCGGCCGTCGGGTTGCGGGCCGCCCGCTGATTCCATGGAGCAGCGCCGCTTCTAGGTCCGGGGTTTCGGACCGCTGGCGGCAAAGACGCCAAGAAGTGAGCCGCGCCGAGTCCCGTCAAAGATCGCGGCTCTCCCCGGAGCTCCGGCCCCTTGGGATCCCACGGCGCTGCCGTCATCTTCACCATCCCCTCGTAGCATATGGCCTCCGGATGCTCGGCCTTGGGAAGCGCGCCGGAGCTGGAGCTCCCGGGGGAACTCTTTGTTTCGGCGGGGGGCAACGCAGTTGACGAACCGGGGGAGGCGACACTGGCGGATCGCCTCCTTGGTGTTGGTGTACTGCCGGGAACATGCCGCGAGGCGTGACGACGGCTCCATGTACATTGCATCGGCAACTTGTTCCTTCTGGCCTGAGGCGGCGGAGGATCTCCGCTCGGCGGGTCCTCCCGGCGGCCGCTGGCAAGCAAGCACGTCGTCCACGGCATCTGCCGCCATCGCCAGCTTCTTCTCTTTCATCGCTTTGGGGGGGCGAGGGCGAGGGCGAGGAGGAGGGGCGCGGCGGTGCGCATTGTGGGGATAATAACGAGGAGTGGAAAGCGCAGAGCGAGAGAGGAGTGAACTAGTAGTGAAGACAGTGCGGACGGGGTTAGACATAGACATGATGGACCCAAGGCACCTATTTTATATTTCACTGCACTTGGAGTGTTGGTTACCGGCGAAAGGACACAAAACTGTCTCCACTCCTTCAAGATCTACCACGGCGGACAATAATGGTAAGCGCCTAGTTGTGGAGTTCAACGAGGACAACTCTTCCCGTCCTCATGTTCCTCTATTTACCTTCTCTATACATCCCAGTCATCAAGATTCTCTCATTTACAATATTTTCTCCGCACTCATCCTTCTTTATATCTCTACTCTATACCAACTATCACCAGTGGGCCTCACTTATAATGTTATCTAAATATATCCATGTGAGATCTAGTTTTGAAGGATTTATTGATACAAATTTAATGGTACAATCGGAATTTAATTTGGTCTTTTCGTTTGTGAGCTACGACATTTTTTTGGTTACTTCAAACAATGGGCCCTGGTTGCATGCCGAGCGCTCCCTCTCGTCCACCCATCCCCCTCTCTCTCCCTCTTACGTCAACGCGTGGTGGGGCCAACAACGTTTAGCGTGGGCACGGGGAGCCCGGTATCAGAACTAAACCCCGCTTTTAACTGGGAGGTAGCGAAGCCCGTAGCGTCACGCCGCTTGCGAGATTTTTCCGCCATCGCGTTCCTTGAGGAAGTGTGGACGGACACCGGCCGAGATAGTCTCAAAAGAAGCATCAAGGAGAGGAGAATGTATTATGACTTATTTAGATTGTGTGAACGATGGTATCGGTGTTACGTGGCCGCATTTGTTTGGGTGTATATGTTGGTGTTCGTCTCTTTCTTTATAATATATATATATATATATATATATATATATATATATATATATACCTTTATGGAATATTGTAAATATTATGTTTGCCTATATGCTTCAATGTTGATGCGGTTTGATTTCTTATCATAACTCATAAGTGTTCATCTGTATGCATGCATGAGATGAATGATAGTCATATGCATGTCTTTAGCGTGTCTTGTACCATTTGATGGTTATTGTTTGTCACCGATGTGACTATTAGTTTTTATTTTTTTGGTTTCTTTGGTCATATGTATGGTTTCAAAGGGTAGACCTATTCGAATCTGCGTTTATTGTTTACGTACTCGGGAGTAGTTACTCCCGCCTCAATAAAACCACGTTGCACATGTGTTCATACTTGTTTATCGGTTTGAGTATGTTTAGATACTCATATTAATGATCTAGATTTTACTACGCGAAAATTTTTTGAAGGAACCCATATTTTTTCAAATATACAAACATATCACTACTGGCTGTATATAAACAAAGTATATCCACATACTCTACGTATCCACCTACCCTAGATAGTCTAGTATGATCATATACTTAATCCCCATACACTCAGCAGCCTCACCATGATATCCAGTGGCAGGCCCTACTGTTTGAACTAACTAAAAAATGTTATAACTCACAAACCAAAAAAATCAAATTAAATTCTGATTACACCATTGAATTCCTTTTAATAAATCCTGCAAAACAAGACCTCATATGGATATATTTCGATAAAATTATAGTTGGCCCCACTGATGATAGTTGGTAGTATAGATTAAAGTAAAAAAAAAAAAAAGAGAATGGTAAAAAGGGACAAACTCCATGAGACGGATGGTCAAACATGAAGTTCAAAAGTTAAAAACGACAAACTCCATGAGACGGAGGGAGTAGTGATATTCTAACTCATCTCGGACACAAATAAAAACTAAATAAATATAGCTAGTTTTGGGGACGGACACATCTGCTGAAGGCGTGCATCGCTGCGACATCCAATTCCAGCGACCGGAACCAGATTACGAACTCAAGATCGATGCGGCACCGAGCGCTGCAGTACAGGATGACGGTTCCTCCGCCCTGGTAGCGGTGGCGCACGCGCTTGCATCCTTCCGGCCATGCACAGACGTGGGGATCGACGACGACGCGCTGCTCCGTACCGTCGGGATCAACCAAGGTTGGGTTGCGTAGCGCGGCCTCGGCGAGGTCCTCCCGGGCCCAATAACACGCTTCCGGCAGATTATGGTTCACCCACCGGCCGTCGGGCTCTGGGCTGCCGCTGATTCCATGGAGCGGCGCCCGGCGCTTCTTGGTCCGCGGGTTCCGGCGGTGCGGCGGCATCGCCAAGTAAGCGGCGCCCGAAGTCCCGCGGCATTAGCGGCTTTCGAGGAGCTCCGGCCCTTTGGGATCCCACGGCGCCGTCGTCATCCTCACCATCCCCTCATAGCATATGGCCTCGGACGATTGGCCTCGGCGCGCCCGCCGGAGCTCGGGAAACTTTGTGCATCGCCGGCGCGGTAGCGAAGCCGACGACGGAGCGACACGAGTTGGATCGCCTCCTCGGTGTCGATTGTCTTGCCGGAAAGTGCGAGCGAGTCGAAGAAGCATGTGCGTTATACGGATTTTTCTTGTCTTGCTTGATGTAGCGGCTGGAGGATCTGCTGCGCGGCGGTTCCTCCGGCGGCTGCGGCGAAGCTGCGTTGTCATGGCATCTGCCGCCATCACGTCTAAGCGGTGTTGCCGGCCTCTTGCCCTTCATCTTCCTCGCTCGCCCTCCTTGCCCTCGGGTAGGCGGCCTCTTGCCCGTCCGCCTGGCCGCGGGAAACCGACGCTCGCCACACGCAACCCCCTAGAAGCAATAATGAACCGCCCGCCGGCCGCGCCAGAGTCCCAATAAAAGTAAAGATGTTTTGGTCAAACGGTTCGGGAATATAAAAATCATCATCAAAATACCTCATCGTTGGCGGCACCTTTTGTGTTCTTGTAGAGCACGAGCCTTTTCCACCACACGGCTCCTTAACTACGCAGGCGCGTGTATAGGGCCTTACATGCGAATCCTTGCATGCGAATCTTTGCGTAATCCTACACACCTCATTTGTAGGATAGGGCCCATGTCTGGCCTTGCATGCAAATCCTTTGCGTATGGCTCGCTGTAGGATAGGGCCCACGTCTGCCATTGTCGTTCCGTCCAATCCTTGGTGCAGGCCGTGCAGTACAAACGACAACACGCAAGGGCGCCTACTACTCCTACGGGGCTCTTTTTTGGGCTTATTTCAGCTTATTCTCTCTAACAGAATACTAAATCAGCCGAACTGGCTCGACTATATTTCAGGCTCAAGTCAATTTAATTGGAAGAATTAGGAAAGGCAGAATGCTCCGAGGCTTGCCTCGCGCAGAACGCGTTGCGGAACGTGCTCCGGACACTCGGTCCAGCTCGTCGGTTGACCCTTTGTCTCCGTGACTCCTCCGGACTGCACTCCCAGCTGGAACAGCTCCCCTGGCTCCTCGATCAGCTCCTCCAGAACTTCCCCCGATCCTGAGATGATGCATATGATGGAGAAAAGATATAATTACTATAACATGAATATCAACTTGCATAAAAATAAAATATGTATGATGGATGGATGCTTCATGATGTAAGCTATTAGTAAGTGCATATCTCTTCTGTAGAAACATAACTTAATCTACACAAGAAACCCTAACAAGCTACATCAAGCAACACCCTAATTCTCTAATGACGGGAAAAATGGCAGCTAGACATGCTGTCACTAAAACAGTCACACAGGGAGTTCTACAACTCCAAATTCAGTGAACTAGGACTCTATGGAAAGCTAACAAAATTTCCTACAAAACATTCCACATTGTCCAGAGCTGAATCTGAACCTATCAGCCTCGAAATTGGGAAAAACAGAGGCTCAGTTTTCAGCCCAAACATCACATACAACCTCCATAACTCACAAACTAGTCATGCAACTTATCTCAAACTTAACCAGCAAGTAAATCAAGTAATTATCTACCAAATAAACCTACTGGACATGCCAAAAGATAATCTAAAGCACATACAATAACATGCCCTAGCAAACACTACACTTGCACCCTATAATTAAATAAAATGCTAGAACAAGAAAATGTCAAAACTACTAAGCTGACCAAACCAAGCTTACTAACAGATCATATCCATGCTAGGAACACATAATAAAAATACCAATACACATCATCTTCATATAAACATATATTTCTAGCCTATTTTCCATGCACCATAAATATGATAAATATACAACTACTTCAAAAATTCTACAAAAATTACCAGAGCATCTTACTGGAATATAACAGCTACCATAAAAATATCATGGCAAGATCAGGCTCCTACAGCCCTACACAAAAATGACAAGTTTACACTAAACCTAGGCATGAAAATACTTTGTACTATGAAAAGTGTCAGACAACAGATTTCTGAGTATAAAAGGCTTCCAAAACCTATCAAGAACCATCACACCAAGTTTTACATCCAAAACCCTAGTATTCATTTTTCTATGAATTTCTAAAGATCACATAGCAAAAAAGCACATAAATAGAAAATCACATTTCTTCTATAGAACATACCATGCATGATATTTTTCCTAGACTCTACTCACAAAAACAAGCACTTTTCATACAGAAAGCATATTTTTATCTTGTACCAATTAAAAGATATGATTTTCCTCAATTTCCATGCATTTCTAGCCATAAATAAAACTATATATAAAAGTTCTCAGAAAATAGGATTTCATATTTTTATACTGTAGCCTATCTTCTAACAAACATGGCAAAATTTGTTTCACTCAAAATGGACTCAAAATGACCAAGATATGAATTTCCAAAGCATTTCATTCAAATATGAAAAACGAGAAAAAGAAAAAGAAAAGGAAAATCGGGCGGGGCCGCGTGTCGGCGACACAGAACAGGGCGCGGCGGCGGGTGCGACGGATCTCCGCCCGGTGGTGAGTTTCCCGACGAACCAAGGGCACCTACGGCTTCCTCTCGACAAGAGCTATCGATCCATACCATTTCCCCAAAAGAAATCGACTCTAGCGCGATGTACGGTGAGCGGCGGCGGCGGCGCGGACAGCGGGCGGACCGGCCGTTCTCCGGCGATTGACGGCGAACCAAAGGCCGTTTCGACTCTAGGGCATCTAACTAAGACATGCAAGCAACCTAGAAGCTTAACGGCAAGAACGACGGCGAAACGATTTAACTCGCGGCGGGGCGCTCCACGGGCATCGCGTCGGCGACGACAGCGTCCGGCGAAACGACGGCGACTCTCACTCAACCATCTAGCTCAAGAGCTGAAGCACCTCTAGGCGATCCTAAAACATGAAAAAGCACGGCCAAAACTCGATCCATGAGCTCGGGCGGGCGGTTTGCCAACGGCGGCCATGGCGGGGCTCGTCGGCGGGCGCCGGGATGTGGAAATGGGGGCTCTACCTCGACCTTTACCTCGATTCGTTGCGGATTGGAGTAGAGGATGAAGTAGCAGAGCTAGGGACGCGGTTTGAGGCGATTTGGTGCGACGAGCGGCGATGAACCACGGCGGCGGAGCTTGCGGACACGGTGGCAATGGCGCTAGCGGCGCCGTGCTCGCGTTCCCGGACGGCTGCCGGCGGCTGGGAGCGAGGCTAGGGTTAGAGGCGCGGCGCGTCGCGTCCCTATTTATGCGGCGCGCGACCCGGTACCAGCCCATCCGGACCGTACGTCGGGCGGTCGTGCGTGAAGCCACGTCGGGCGCGGCGGTGTCGGCCGGCGAGCTGCCGATACCCCCTACTGCTTTCTGACAACAGTCCTGGTTTTTGGCCTGTACATCGAGATCCGTGCAGAATTTGGAAAAAGTCAAAACATCAACTTTGTAGGGAATTTCATAAGCTACAAAAAACACTCAATATGAACTTTTTCTAATTCGGCCTAGATTTGAAACTAAAAATTAAAAACAGCAAGGTCAAACTAAACTAGTCAAAACAGAGTTTGAATTTGACTCAAATTTGACCCAAACTGTTGGGCACTATTTGAACCCTTTCCAAACCTTTTCACAAGAAACTTACAACAGATCATTTGTTCCACATAAAAAGTTCTTCATTTCATCTATAGAAACTTTTTGCTAAAAACACTTCTATCAAGCACTTTTGAAATGAGTTTCAAAATGGGTCAAAGAGGTTTGACACTCTAGGGCTATTTTATAAAAAATTTTCTTAATTGAAACACAAGCTCAAACATGGTCCTAAATTATGTCAAAAATACATCTAGGCATAATCTAGGTCCAAGACATCATTATAGCAAGGATCCTATAGTAGCTAGATCAAACAAGCCTGAAATGAGAGCAACTCAAAGTAAATGCTATTATGAACTTGCTCATGCATGAAATGATGATGATGCTATGCAAATGATCATGCTTTCAAGATGCTTAACACCTAGGGTGTTACAAATCTTTCCCCTAAAAAGAATCTCGCCCCGAGATTCAGTGAAACTAACCATTCTCTATAAAACTGTGGGTAATTCCTTAGAAGATACTCATCCGTCTCCCATGTTGCATCATTTTCTCCATGATTTCCCCAAAGGATCTTATATTGCTTCACTACCTTGCCCCTAGTAGCTCTCTCCTTAGTGTCTAGCACCTTTCTTTGGACTCTCATAATAGGTCAAATCTGGGTCAATTTCAACATTAGGGTTGACACTCGTTCCTCTGGAACTCTCGGACACTTCTTCAATTGTGACACATGAAAAACATCAAAAATTCTCCCCATCTCCTGTGGTAACTGCAACTGATACGCTACCTTTCCCTTAGTGGCTAAAATCTTGTAGGGGCCTACGAACCTAGGCGCTAACTTTCTTTTCACTCCAAAACGCCTGTACTCGTTTCATTGGTGACACCTTTAAGTAAACATAGTCACCAACACTGAATCTAATGGGCTTTCTACGTTTGTCGGCATAACTCTTTTTGGCGATCTTGGGCAGCCTTCATGTTTTGCTTTATGATTTTCACCTTCTTTCGCTCAGCCTCATCTATCAAATCAATGCCATAGTAGGGTTGCTCTCTGATTCAATCCAATTGAGGTGTTCTACACTTCCTCCCATACAATGCTTCAAAAGGTGCCATCTGAATACTGGTCTGATAACTGTTATTATATGAAAACTCTGCGTAAGGCAACCATTTGTCCCAAGAACCTTTTGCCGACAACACACACGCCCTCAACATATCTTCTAGTATTTGGTTTACTCTTTCAGTTTGGCCTGTGGTTTGTGGGTGATAAGCGGAACTACGAAATAATTTGGTACCTAGGGCGTCCTGTAGGCTCTCCCAAAATCGATTGGTCCAAGTGGATCCACGATCCGACACTATCGACTTAGGTATTCCATGCAAAACGAAGTACATGGGCAATGTATAGCTCTGCGTATTGGTGGGGTTCATAGTGGATATTGATCGGAATGAAATGAGCCACTTTGGTTAAGCGATCCACAATCACCCAAATTGAATCAAATCCCTTACGTGTTTGTGGTAACCCAACAATCAAGTCCATGGTGATCTCATCCCATTTCAATCGGGAATTGGCAATGGTTGCAACAACCCCGCAGTGTTCATATGAATGGCTTTAACTCTGCAGACAATTGTCACATCGAGCCACATGTGCAGCAATCTCTTTTCTCATTTTGGTCCACCAAAACCCTGGTTCTCAAATCCTGATACATCTTGTTACTACCGGGGTGAATTGTTATCTTTGACGAGTGAGCCTCTGTTAGAATCGATCTCTCAACTCTCGATCCTTTGGCACGACAAGACGATCATCATACCAAAGAATTCCACTCTCATCAACTCGGAAATGATCACTAGGCTCTTTCTCAATCTTCTTCTTGATATGTGCAATCCCCTTATCCACTTTACGGCCCTCAACAATTACGCTCTCCAACTCCTTACGTATCGCGAATGTTGCATAGGATAGCCGGATGCATAGGAGGAAAAGCCTCCTTAGATTCGACTTGTCCGGCAAACAATGCGATTTCTGCTCAAAGCATCCGCGACAACATTGGCTTTGCCGGATGATAGTGCAACTCAATATTATAATCCTTTATCAGCTCTAACCACCTTCTACGCCTCATATTCAACTCCTCTTGCGTGAAAATGTACTTCAAACTCTTGTGGTCGTAAGTATAGACATGACATACATTACCGAGTAAGTAATGTCGCCAAATCTTCAATGCATGTACCCGGCGGCAAGTTCTAAGTCTTGGGTTGGATAATTAACCTCATGCTTCCTTAGTCGACGCGATGCATACGCATAATAACTTCGCCTTCCCGCATGAGTACGCATCCCAATCTCGTACCACATGCGTCACAATACACATCAAAGGGTTTTCGAATGTCGGGTTGTGCGAGCACTTTGGAGCCGTAGTCAACAACGTTCGCAAGGTACGAAACGCCGCTTCGCACTCGTGGGTGTCCACACAAATTTCTCGCCCATACGCAACAATCGGGTCATAGGTTTAGCTATTTTGGAGAAATTAGGTATGAACCTACGATAATATCCGGCTAACCCTAGAAAAATTCGGATCTCGTAAACGTAAAACTGGTGCTTTCCAATCCAACACCTCTTGCACCTTACTAGGATCTACTGAAATTCCATGCTCGGATAAAACATGTCCTAGGAAATGCACTTCCTTCGACCAAAACTCACACTTACTTTGAATTTAGCATACAACTTATGCTTTACGAGTCTCTCAAAACTATCCTCAAATGCTCGGCATCTTTGTTCCTCATTTTCGAATACACCAATATATCATCGATGAATACCACCACGAACCGATCCGATTCGGGCATAAATACCGAATTCATCAAACACATGAAATGTCTTTTGGAGCATTCGTCAAGTCGAAGGACATGACGAGATACTCAGATATAAACCATACCGCGTAGAAAATGCGGTCTTGGGTATATCCTGGGGTGCGATTTTAATCCGGTGATACCCGGATCGAAGGTCTATCTTTGAAAACACCTTGGCTCGAGACAACTGATCAAAAAAGTATGTCAATGCGGGGTAATAGGTATTTATTCTTCTTTGTTACCGCATTGAGAGGCCTATAATCCACACACATTCTCGGCGTCGATCTTTCTTTTTCACAAACAAGGCTGGACATCCCCAAGGTGATGAACTAGGTCTAATGAAACCTTTCTCAAGCAACTCCTGAAGCTGTACTTTTAGTTCTCGCTAACTCATTGGGTGGCATTCGGTAGGGTCTTCGGGAAATAGGGGCAGTCCCTGGAATCAACTCAATTGCAAACTCAACATCCCTATCTGGTGGCAATCCGGGTAGGTCTTCGGAATACATCCGGAAACTCACATACTCTGGTATCGTGGAGATTTCAGAACACTTGTGCTTGTAATTTGAAACACGATTGAGGTCAATGGCTTTAGGCAACAACACACGGTGTTGGTCAAATCACGGGGATTCTTCAAGTGTACTACCCTATTCACCGTATCTATGATTACACCCCAACTTTTCATCCAGTTCATCCCAGGATGACATCCAAACACTGGCCGGGTAAAACTATCAACGAGGTTATTATTTCTAAATCTCCCATCATGATCTTCACATCATTGACCCTCTGTCTAGTCAACTGGTTAAGCCCTTTGAACTAATTCGTATCCAAACCCTAGGTCGGTGATTTGTTCCCCATTCCTCTGTGCAAACTCTTGACTCATGAATGAATGCGATGATCCGAATCAAATAAAACAACAAACACTACAATTGTTAACTAAGCACGTCTTTTGTCACGGTCTCTCCTTCGGGAACTTCCTCAACATTGGCAAAGTGTGCCTGTCCCACAAACTACTTGTAGTTCTTCCTGGGCTACGGGCAAGACTTGGAGTAATGCCCGGGCTTACCACAATTGAAACAATTGTTGTGGTTGAAGGGCACAGGACGTGAAACACTCCCAGTGCAGGCTTTCCTTTCTCGAGTAGGTGCAACAAACCTCTGAAACGTGAGTTTCGGCTTGATTCTTCTTACGTGGTGGGACATAGCGCGAAGGCGCGGGTGGGGGCGTAGTAGTTCCGACGACGTCCAAAGGAACCGCTGTTCTGTCTCGAGCTTCCCTCAAACGGTCTCTTCTTGCCTTTAGATGCAGCATACAAGGCACTACTCTTCTCTGGTGAAGGCAATCGGTCACAAACTCCTCGAAAGTGTTCTGGTGGAATTTCCCATGGCTTTACGCATTTTGAGGCTTAATCCTCTCTTGAAGCTAGCCAACTTTTTCTCCTTAGTGTCGACCATGTCGAGGAGCATACCTAGACAGTCTGTTGAAAGCCCTGTAGGTGCTCATTCATGGTCTTGCTGTCCTGACCGAGCTTAATAAACTCTCCCAATTTCTCTGCCAGAGCACCAGCAGGTATGTATGTCCGGCGAAAAGCTGCTGTAAACTGAACCCAAATAATGAGGAACATTGGCGGTAAAGTAGCACGGTAATTCTTTCACCATATCCTCTGGGTCCTCCGGCAAGTGCGTTGCAAATTCTGCCTTCTGGGTCTCAAACGGATTCACCAACCGGAATTTATCTTCTATCGAGGTCAGTCATTCCTCAGCCTCCATGGGTTCATTCGCCACGATGAACTTTGGTGGTTCTGTGGCCTTAAAGTTCTTGTATGCACGGAATCCATCACCATCGGCACCACCACGGCCTCCCTGCTTTCGGTGTTGCGTGAGATATTTCGCAACTCTCCGAGAACCGATCAAAGAAGCGCTCTCGGTTCACTTTGGGAGGTGGTGGCTGCCTGTCGATCTCCCCCTTTTTGATCGAGTTTGCGGCATCGCACATTTGAATCAACAATAACCATCAGATGATGTTGTCCAAAGCATAGATATTGAATTTAGGTTACGCGGAATTTATTGAGAGAATAAATTCATCCACAATAACAGGTAACAATAAACTCAATACGGTCTTTCCTCAACATTACGGTTATGTCAACGCAACATGTGTACCAAGATTTCACAACAAAATGGCAACAAAATGTTGCACCACCGACATGATCTCGCAATTGATAAATGGTCGCAATTACCATAAAACCGATCACAAACATGGGGCACGAACTAAATTAAGGTCTCGACTAATACAATAAGGTCTCGAATATTACGAATCCATGTCTTACATGCTAAAGTCTCACGAATAAAAGGGAAATTACATGGTAATAGTGGCACTACACCGCTCGGCTACAAGGGTGTCTCAACTAAATCAAAGTCTACGTGGTAACATCTACTGGAATCTAAACGTAGCATCACAGTCATCTACTCCTGTGGTGCGCAAGAAGTGGGGTCTCCGTCCTGGTCCTCCTCAGCTGACGCTGCTGCTGCACTCACTATCTGAAGGTCCTCGTCGTCTGCACCCATGGGGTAGTGGTAGGCATGGTACAAACAGTAGTACTCCTCTCGCGCGTTAGTGTACTCACACTCCACGTACTCAAGCCTCTCCTTGATCTCCTTGTAGGCGGCCTCGGCTCTCTCTCGTGCCAACCGAGCATTACGATAATGCATGCTCAAGGATCTATTTGCCTTCTCACTAAGCGCCAAGCGTGCTAGAAGACTCGACACCGCTTCCTCATCTTTGCTAACTCTCGTTTGCGGGATTCGTTTCCTTGCTCTTGACCGACAAGCGGCATCCTTCTCCTCTATAGCATGCCTCGGCATGCCCGCGAAGCCTCCCTGCGATCTCGGATCAACTGGTCTATCTCACTCCTCCGACGAACTACAAGCGCCATAGCTCCTGTGCCTTATCCTCGCACCAACCGTCATACGCATCATGGCGAACATAGCACTCATGGCGTCACAAGTGCTATCCCACTCCTTGTCTCGTCCCCTCCGTAAAGGGTCCACTCCACCCCTGCTCCCAAGCGGTGAAAAGGGGGTCGGCCCGGGGAAAGCCGGAAGCAGCCGTCCCCAACCAACACCTCGGGGTGGTCCACCATCAAATTCCTTAGCACACGGAACGCGCGGCATTGTCGGCTGCAGCCTCGGTGACCGATCCGTACTCCGTGATATCCCATCCTACCCATACAAAGATTGTCTACAAGGGCGGGAATCACAAGGTGAATCCCGGTGACTATCGCGCTTGCCGCCTGTGGGGCTGTCTCCCAAGTGTACATAGGTGCCTCTGTGTAGCCAATCTGGCTGGAGTACACGCCACAAAGACGTGGGCATGCCAAACTTCTTGTGCCGCGATCGTGCCACTACCGGAAATTTGGGGTTGGAGCCATCGTAGCAAGATTTAGGAGATAATGTGAGATTGAGAAACAATAGTCCGGTTTAACCAAATTAGGGCAAGTACTAATTAGGGAAAAGATGGAAAATGCATGAATGTCATGATGTAAAATTTTAAACATGATGCATGCACGTTACCTACGTATCTCACGGAATAGGAAAGAGATTTCTCTATTCGTTTTAATGGTGGCAACCTACGATCTCTCAAAAGAAATAAGACGTGTCTAGTCGATCTAACGCATTCTTATTTGTTAGTGTACCCGCAATTCATTTCAGCCCACAATATATTCATGCAATGCAAGAATTTAAATTGCATATACACCTTCGTCAGTCCACCCAGCGGCATCGCATACCATGCGGAAAAATCACATTTTACACCCAAGACACCTGTGTACCCATACACAAGTCTACGGGGCACTACCCGACCACGGAGCTCTCAAAATCATTTTATTTTCCCCTAGACCAGCATACATCCGATCATGCTCTCACGGCTCACACCATTACCTTGGGCGTAGAGGCATTGAACAACCATTACCAGGGGCGTAGAGGTATTTCGATCCATTCATGACTACTCAAGTGAGTAGCCCCGTACTCCTCGCGGCCGCACGGCAACCAAGCACAAACAACAAAATATGATGCATTAGCCCAATCCTAGTTAGCCAAGCCACCGACCTGTCCTTAATTGGGCATAGAGGGTATGACCAAGGTACTACTAAATTTTGCAAACCTTTTACTCACACCACTTAAAAGATTTTGTTTCGCAAACTTTTCGCAAAAGATTAGTGCTTCATTTTAATTTAAATACCAGATCGGACTTGTAATTACCAAACTAAGCTCTGATGCCAGCTATGACAGAGCCGACCAATTTATAAGAAATCAAGTATAATTCGTAATCGCCAAAGCAATCACAGTCTACACTTGAGTCCATATAAACCCGGTATTCGAAATCTCAGAGTGATTTCAAACTCATCAACGACGCCAACAGGATCGTTGAGCTTGGTAGTAAAATCCGTAGGTATTTCAAACCAAATTCGATATATTAAACATCGAGTGCGAGTATAATTTATTACAAACTCAGGTTCAAGTGCGAAAAGCGATAGTTTGCGAAAAGCCAAATAGTCTTTTAACGAAAACAAATATAAGATAGTGCCGGTAGATAGTCATCCCCTGTAGCAGCATGAGACGAGGGGATATAGATTTGCCTTGCCCTCGCCTTACTCTTCATCAACAGGGGAAACAGACAAGTCTTACAAGTAACCATGGTAAACATGCTCACCGCAACAACGGGAATAAAACCCTAAGTACAAAATACTCGCCTAGACTTACCCGTCCAAAAATAAAATAAAAGACTCCAAAGGATCATGCTAGGCTTTATCTCGGGGTTTAGTTGACTCACATTAATTTCGCAAATAAGGTTGTTTAGTGAGCCTATGCATGCTACTTGTATATTTTCCAAGTTAACGTGGTACTTAATTAATTATATAACATAGATCCTGTATAGTCAAGATTAATCATTGCTCAGTAGAATAAATAACAAAGCATAAGTAACTTGATCAGAATTATATCTCGCAACATGATAATAACATATATTGTAGTAATTAAGACTACATTGACGTGGAAGCATCCCGGGTTCTCACTAACCGGGAGAGATGGCGATTCGAATCGATTTGCAAAACCGGTGGTGAATACCCGACACAAACCGGTCTACTTTGCAAAGGCGGACCGATCACTCCCGGGACGTTACGGGTCGTAAAGTCTCGGTCTTGCCGGGCTACCCCCTCCTTCTCGAGCACCCAAGTGTGGCGTAAGCAACGAGTACGACCCCCTCGTGCGCATCTTCTTGTGCCCGATTAACCACACCAACCATCACCAAAGGAGGAGCGATAAAGCGAGCATGGCCGGCCCCTAACATTCCCACGAGCTTCGTGGCTCACGACCCGGTGGAGCCTACTAAATGCCAGTGTACGTTCAACTTCCGACCACAGCCCGATAAAGAGTAAGTCCTTAATTGATCGGGTGGAAAGACCACAATATCCACCCAATCTCACATGTTTTAATTTATCGGGTTCTCAATGTGACTTGACAATCACCCATGTGATTGTACACAACATTTTCCTCAAGTGACCGGAATCCTTTGTCTCTCTGCAATCATGTTACCGAGCATTAACCTAGACCTCTATATAGGATAGGGCAACTTTCAACAAGGATCATAATGCATCAACGGTTTCAACCATTTCCCTAAACTTAATGCAGGAAACATATAAAAAGACTCAAGTCAATTTCATTGGAAGAATTAGGAAAGGGCAGAATGCTCGGGGGCTTGCCTCGCGAGAACGTTGCCGGAACGTGCTCCGGACACCCTAGTATTCATTTTTCTATGAATTTCTAAAGATCACATAGCAAAAAGCACATAAGTAGAAAATCACATTTCTTCTACGGAACATACCATGCATGATATTTTTCCTAGACTCTACTCACAAAAACAAGCACTTTTCATACAAAAAGCATATTTTTATCTAGTACCAATTAAAAGATATGATTTTCCTCAATTTCCATGCATTTCTAGCCATAAATAAAACTATATATAAAAGTTCTCAGAAAATAGGATTTCATATTTTTATACTGTAGCCTATCTTCTAACAAACATGGCAAAATTTGTTTCACTCAAAATGGACTCAAAATGACCAAGATATGAATTTCCAAAGCATTTCATTCAAATGCGGAAAAACGAAAAAGAAAAAGAAAAGGAAAATTGGGCGGGCCCGCGTGTCGGCGACACAGAACAGGGCGGCGGCGGGTGCGACGGATCTCCGCCGGCGGTGAGTTTCCCAACGAACCAAGGGCACCTACGGCTTCCTCTCGACAAGAGCTATCGATCCATACCATTTTTTCCCCAAAAGAAATCGACTCTAGCGCGACCTACGGCGAAGCGGCGGCGCGGACGGCGGCGGACCCGGCCGTTCTCCGGCGATTGGCGGAGAACCAAAGGCCGTTCTTGACTCTAGGGCATCTAACTAAGACATGCAAGCAACCTAGAAGCTTAACGGTGCAACGGCGGCGAAACGGCGAACTTCGCCGCGGCGCTCCGCGGGCATCGCGTCGGCGGCGACGACGCGTCCCGGCGAAACGACGGCGACTCTCACTCAACCATCTAGCTCGAGAGCTCAAGCACCTCTAGGCGATCCTAAAACACAAAAAAAGCGCAGCCAAAACTCGATCCATGAGCTCGACGGCGGCGGTTTGCCCCCAACGGCGGCCATGGTGGGCTTCCCGGCGGGCGCTCGGGATGTGGAAATGGGGGCTCTACCTCGACCTTTACCTCGATTCGTTGTCGGATTGGGTAGAGGATGAAGTAGCGGAGCTAGGGACGCGGTTTGAGGCGATTTGGTGCGACGACGGCGACGAACCACGGCGGCGGAGCTTGCGGACACTGGCGGCAATGGCGCGCGGCGGCGTGCTCGCGTTCCCGGACTACCGCGGCGGCTGGGAGCGAGGCTAGGGTTAGGGGCGTCGTCGCGTGCGTCCTATTTATGCGGCGCGCGACCGGTACCGGCCCATCCAGCCCGTACGTCGGTGGTCGTGCGTGAAGCCACGTCGGCGCGGGCGGTGTCGGCCGGGCGAGCCGTCGATACCCCCCTGCTCGTTTCGACAAGAGTCTTGGTTTTTGGCCTGTACATTGAGATCCGTGCAGAATTTGGAAGAAGTCAAAACATCAACTTTGTAGGGAATTTCATAAGCTACAAAACACTCAATATGAACTTTTTCTAATTCGGCCTAGATTTGAAACTAAAAATTAAAAACAGCAAGGTCAAACTAAACTAGTCAAAACAGAGTTTGAATTTGACTCAAATTTGACCCAAACTGTTGGGCACTATTTGAACCCTTTTCCAAACCTTTTCACAAGAAACTTACAACAGATCATTTGTTCCACATAAAAAGTACTTCATTTCATCTATAGAAACTTTTTTGCTAAAAACACTTCTATCAAGCACTTTTGAAATGAGTTTCAAAATGGGTCAAAGAGGTTTGACACTCTAGGGCTATTTTATAAAAAAATTTCTAAATTGAAACACAAGCTCAAACATGGTCCTAAATTATGTCAAAAAATACATCTAGGCATAATCTAGGTCCAAGACATCATTATAGCAAGGATCCTATAGTAGCTAGATCAAACAAGCCTGAAATGAGAGCAACTCAAAGTAAATGCTATTATGAACTTGCTCATGCATGAAATGATGATGATGCTATGCAAATGATCATGCTTTCAACTCAAAGTAAATTTTTTTTTGAATTTGAGACCTAGTTTTCCATTACAAGATAAGGTCAAATCAAAAAGTTCTAAACTAAAGAGTTTGAGGACTTAGCAAGATCTACAATTCTTATTTTAGTTTTTTTTTTCCCCATGCAACATAGTGCTAGTGACATTGTTCACAAATTTTAGAAATGTCTCTCGTAGTTTCATAAATGCCGAGACATGTGTAACTCTATGAACAATGTTACCGCGACGTCATCGGATCAAGAAATGACTGCGGAACAGCTGCAATGGAATGAGCAGACGGCTCTTTTTTCAGACGTACTATCCCAACGGTCGTGCAGTAAGATTTCTTCTGTTAAAATCACTAGGTGCTCCAAAATTGATGTTTGTAGTTGTAATTTTTGAAATTTAAAATTGAAATGAAACATGACAAGAGTAATAGAAGTAAGAATACAATCGCTTTGATAGAGCATGATTTGACAAAAATTAGAAAGAAAAACCATCATTTTTGGAGTTACTATGATGGAGAAAGAGTAGTTACAAGTTTTGACCCTGATTAAAAAGAAAAATTTGGGTTCTTGAGCCTGAAGGTCTCCGACGTGGCGGCACACCGGCGTGCGTGGATGTCACCAGAGATGAGGTCTCTTGCGATGGGAGGACCACCACCGTGATTCCCATAACCTAGCGTTACTAGTATGCTATTGGATGAGCGGGTTTAGGCTCCTACCGAGGCTCGACACCGACGATGGCTGGTACGGCGGAGCGGGGATCGACGGTCCGGCCAATGACGACAAGCCGAGGTTAAATAGACATTATGGAAAGCACTAGCAACGCAGCGTAAATTCCTTTGAACACACGGTCGAGGCGGGGACGGGCCGGAGGGGTTGCCGCCGCGGAGAATGATCGAACGCGACGGCGGACACGGCGGTGTTCCAAGGCGGCGATAACGCACAGGCGATAAGCATATAACCATCGCCGACGAGCCTCGAGGTGCAAGAGAGAAGGCAAAGATCGAAGTTCAGCCGGAGGCGGCGAGGCACGACGAGGCGCTCGCGGCGGCCATTATTGCCGCGTGGTCCGGCGGACACGGGCGGCGGAACCGGCGGACACGGGCAATAGCGTTCGAGGCGGCGTCAACGCAGGCATAGCCTCCAAGCCGACGAGCCTCGAGGTTCCAAGGTAGAGAAGGGTGTGACCGTGTGAGTTTAGCCCATCGGCGGCTAGCTAGCCACGCCGAGGTGCTCGCGGCGGCCATGGCTGCGTGGCCGCCGGCGGCGAGAATCGCAAATAAATTTAACACCTCGCAAACATGAATACACCATTGTCGCTCTGTTCACTCATCATTTCAGCTGCAATCAAACATCCACGCAACACATGATTTAGAGAAATACAACACATATATTAAATCACAAACACCATACCACATAATTAAAATATAACACAAGGATTACAACGAATTAAAACATCTCACGGTGTTCATCATCGCATGCTACTCAAAGAATCAATCGTACATCACCAATCCATGCATGCACACAACCAAAAGCTAGCAAAAGCTGTTTGATCGATCTAGATCATCTAGCTAGAGCTAAGCTAGATAGATGTACACACGGACAGACACACACACACACACACACACACACACACACACACACACACACACACACACACACATATGTAGACCGGCCTGCTCCTTATACCAATGCTGCAGCAAGGAAGAACATACCACACTCAACGCGGATCCTACACTCCTCACTGCAGTACACCCACCGCAGCGGTGGGCCCCATTGCACCAGGGCGCCGCAGTTGTCTCCCAATATGCACTGATGCCCGTCCTGGCGAGGCTCCGATTGGGCCAGAGGAGCAGGATCTCGCCGATCTTGATAGCGTGGCACAACGTCGTTCAACACTTCTATTGCCTCGCCCGAACCGCCGCGGCGCTACTCCAGAGTCGAGGCAGCGTCGTCGCCGCCGTGTCGCGCAGGATCTCCCGCAACACCTCGCGGGCATGGTCGTCATCAGCGGCGGCGGCGTTCCGCCTGTAGAGCAGAAGAGCGTGCACGTACCGGGCGAGCACATGCCCCGAGTTGGCGTCTTGTTTCAGCTTGTCGAGAGGCGGCGAGACGGTGAGGCGACCTTCCACGAACACGGCAGACATGCCCGCTCACGGCACGCCCGGGTTGTCGACCTCGGCGAAGCTTGCCGATGAGACTCGTGCGGTACTCGCGCGAAGTGGTACAGCAACGCCCGAGCGGACGTAGCCATTGGCGTTGACCCCGCCGCCGTCCGTAAAGACCCATTCTAGTGGGATGCTCCGGTCCAGTATGGCGCCGCGGCACGGTTTTTGTATCCAGGTACAAGTGGCCCGTAGATTGTAGAGGTCCTCCATAGGATCCTCTGCGGCCATGGCGACGCGGAGCGCAATGTGCTCAAGCAACTCTTGCGGAAGGTTCTCCATGGCTCGAGGCAGCGGCGCGGTGGGGGCTTTTTTGCTGGAAACTTTGAGCGCGGCGGGGAGGTGAATAGCAGCTGTGTGGCGCCAAGTTGGAGAGCAGCAATAATACGGGCGGCGCCGGGTGCGTTCCCCGTGCAGGGATGTGGTTTTTTTTAAGGAGCGGCCGGAGAGGCCTGCGACGACATGACCGGTGTGTAAAATTCATCTAGTATAGCTTACTTTCGAGACCGCGCCATCGCGCGTAAAATTCATCTAGTACAGCTTATTTTCGAGACCGCGCCAATGAATACCAACGCCTTTTGATAGAGCGCATCTGTAACATTTGCACGTTGCGTGCGTGTATCCTTTGCGTGGAGAGCTCGCGGGCGAACGTCTGCCATCATTCGCGAGTAGTACATACTCCTCCCTCCGTCCCACGAAGTTTGTCACCCCGATTCCGTGCCATCTTTTTCGATGCATCATCTTATTCAAATTTTTACATAAATGTAATTTATTTTGTTATTTTATCAATATTGATACTTGAATATTGATTAATTTATTTTATGATTTACATAAATATTTTAAATAAGACGGATGGTCAAACATATGAAATTCAAAAGTCAAAAAAGACAAACTCCATGGGACCGAGGGAGTATATCACAAATTCACAATTAATCACAACTAATAAAAAGTTCTCGATTCTCACCATCACGCGCACATACACAGGACCGACATCAAGCATCACGTACGCACCAAAAGCTATGGAATTAAGTTTGTTCGATCGAGGTCTCCATCTAGAGCACTAGAAATAGAAAGTTTGATCGTAAGAAGATCACCAACCACGACAAAAGATTAAGTTGAGTGAAGAACCTCGACGACACTCGCCGCGGATCCTCGCACTCCTCGCTGCGTAACACGCGAACACACATCACCCGAGCCCTCACCCGAGACGGCACTACGGCAGCACCGTCCTGGCTGGCTGCACAGATGCCCGTCATGGCGAGGCACCATTTGGGCTATAGGACGATGGCACTCTTGTGGTATATGCACCGCCAAGTAGCCCACCATATCGCTTCCATGCCTCTCGGCGGGGCCGAGTACAGTTTGATGTTCTTCCACGCCCCAGCCATTTGCCAAGCGGTCGCCGATCTCCGCAGAACAGCCGCCGGGCATAGTCATCGCCCCAGCGGCACCGCTGTTGGCACCAGATAAAGACAAGAGCAAGAACATACTTGGCGGTTTCATGCCCTCGACGCGGCGCGCCGCAGCATCTCGAAAGCAACGGCGTGACGGTGAAGCGCGCCGAAAAAGACGGCATTCATGCCGCTCGGCACACGCATCCAGGGGTTGCCGACGGCGGCGAGCTTGGTGACAAGACTCGCGATCCTCGAGCGACACCCACTACGCCGGCGGGTACGTAAACATCTGGTCTAGTCGGATGCTCCGGCCCCACCCGGGGTCGCCAAGACGGCGCCATCTACGAACATGTGGCCCGCAGATTGGCAAGGGCCTCAATGGGATTCAAGGGCGCCCTTGGCGACTCGAATCGCAATCTCTACAAGCATGTCAATGAGAAGGTTTTCCATGGGCGGCGCGCGCTGGGCGGGGGCTTTTTGGTGGAAGCTCTGGAGCGCTCTAGCTATGTTTTGTGCGGCGGGGAGCTGAACAGCAGTCGGTGAGCAGTGCGTAGCCTGGTGCACGGACGTGGGATTTTATGAGCGGGCCGGGCGGTGCACTCTGGCGGCGGTATCGAGCTAGCGACGTACTATCCCAAGGCTCGTCTGTAATATTTCTTCTGTTAAAATCATTAGGTGCTCCAAAATTGGTGTTTGGAGTTGTAACTTTGAAATTTAAAATTGAAATGTTATCTATGAAACATGACAAGAGTAATAGAAGTAAGAATACAATCACCGATAGAGCATGATTTGACAAAAAAAATTAGAAACAAAAACCATCATTTTTGGAGTTACTATGAGAGAGAAAGACTAGTTACAAGTTTTGACCACAGAGTAAAAAGAAAAATTAGAGTTCTTGAGCCCTGAAGGTCTCACCATCGCAAACGTGATAATAACACGAATTACCACATATATACATCAACCATCACGTACCAAAAGTAAGATAGATTCGTGCAACTCCACTGCCCATCGTGCAACACAGAAGAACTTACTACACTCGGCGCGGATCCTACACTCCTCGGTGCAGAATAGGGGTTTGTATGCCATAGGCCGTGCCCCCATTCGAACGGGTGCCGCAGTAGTCTCCCCATGTGCACCGATGCCCGCCCGGGCGAGGCCGCGCGGGTTGTGCCGGAGGAAGACGAAGATATCGCCTCTCGCATATGGCACCACCAACAAGTCGTTTTGCAACACTTCCACCGGCCGTTCCCCGGAGTTCTGCGCGATTTCGCGGTCCTCCGTGGTGCATGCCATCGTCGCCGCCGTGTCAAGCGCTCCAGCTCTCGCAACACCGCCCCGGCACGGTCGTCATCGGTGGCGGCGGCGTTCGCCCCAGAGCAGAAGAGCATGCACATACCGAGCGAGTGCATGCCCGAGTTGGCGGCTTCCGAAGAGCAAGCGGCGGGCGGCAAGACGGTGCCCCCGCCTTCCATGAACACGCGGACATGCTCGCTCTAAAGCACGCCTCCGGGTTGCCGACCTCGGCGAAGCTCGCTGATGAGATTCGCGCTGAAACTCACGCGAGTAGTACGCCGGCCCGGCCGCAGACGTGGCCGTTGACCCGCCGCCGTCGTCGCAAAGACCGGTCTAGTGGGATGCTCGTCGAAGATGGCATCGCGGCACGCTTTCGTGTCCGTACAGGTGGCCCGTAGATTGTAGAGGGCCCGATAGATCCTGCGGCGGCCATGGCGACGCAGAGCGCAACGCCCTCAAGCAACTCCCCGTGGAAGGTTCCGTAGCATGGCTCGGGGCTCGCCGCACGGTTTTCCTCGGAAGCCCGCTATGGGTCCGGGAAAGGAAGATGAACAGTGTTCTCTTTTCGATGATGTGAGATGGAGGGCGAAAAAAAGCACGCTCGGGCCGGGCCGGGCCGGTGCTGATTTGTTGTGACTTGTGAGAGAAAAGCACTGTTGGTAGTACCGAACAAACCGAGAGTGATGAGTTGGGATTATTACTAGTACACCAAGGGGGTGGGTGCTGCCGGGCTTAAGAGGTCGAAAGTGACAAACATGAGTGGTGAAACGCGAGGGCGGCTCCATTTGCTTGTGTGTATAGCAAGTAGGTTTCAAAATTAAACTTTATATTTTTTTTTTCCATGGGACGTGCTCATCATATCCACAGTTCCACACGACACACCTTGCATGCGTATCCTTTGCGTATCCATGAGGCGGGTATCCGCAGTGTTTCGGTTTTTTTTGGGTCTCGGGTTTCTTGGTATGTGAGGGCGATTTTTTTTTGGACAGAGAATAGAGGGAGAGGGTTTGATTTTTGGTTGGTGTGTGCGTGGAATGGGGGGTGGGGCCTGGGGTGGTAGTGTGTGGACGGACTCAGATTCGGTGACATTGCTATAGCATGACAAGCCGTGACATTCCTTCCATCCGAGCCATCCAAACTCAATCCGATGGCTACCAACGTATCCCATCCGGAAACACCCTTCTCTTCCCGTGGTGTTTCCCGCATGCGCCACTCGATGGGCCCACGGCGAAGCAGCGACTCGCATGTGTCACTCGGGATGGAAGCCATCGGGTTGAGTTTGGATGGCTCGGATGAAGGAATGTCACGGCTTGACATGCTATAGCAATGTCACCGATCTGAGTCCGTGTGGATGGTCGGGTGGCATGTGTATATGGCTTGGGTGGGGTAGGCGGGGCCCGTGGCAAGTGAAGGAGAAGGGTCGGTTAACTCGTGAGTGGTTCGTGGGCGGTATGTGGTGGTGAGTTGGAGTAGATTCGAAATGTTGGTAAAACATAGAAAAATATATATAGGGTAAATTTTTTCTACACTCATAGTATATCTCAAGATTTGTGGTATATATGACGAAACCAAGTGCATGTGGATGAAGTATATATGATCATACTAGACCATCTATGGTGGTATATATGTTAAGTATGCATTCATACGTTGAGTATATGGATATACTTTTTTTATATACAAATTGAAGTAGTGACATTTTATGTAATATATTAAAAAATATAGGTTCCTTCAAAATTTTTCGTAGTAAGATCTAGAGTATCTTAATATGAGTATCTAAACATACTCAAACCGATAAACAAGTATGAACACATACACAATGTGGTTTTATGAATATGAGTGTACTACACCCGGTGCAAACTTCGGCATTGACCGCAGCGCCACGTAGTCAAATATCACGTAAAAAGCCGCCAAGAACGGCGGTCATAGATTTCTAACTCATACATTTCTTTTTTCATACCCACGGCAACGCCAAGAAGGATATGACGCCTTACGAAGGACGGGCGAGGTGCACTCGCTAACTCCATGCACACAATATATTTTTTGTACAATATTCGAAGATATGGATAATGGGTTACATAATGGGGTTAAAAAAACCCCTACTTAAAGCTACTCATTTCTCGGGTAGCAAGGCGGTAGCGGCAAAGATAGTCGTGACGAAGCTAGGAAAAAAAATAGGATGGGCTGATCAATCCGAAATACATCTTAGCCCTCCTAATCTATGTAATTATGAATAAAAATTTAGGTGGGGCTTAGGTAGGGCTATGTGTAATTTTGATCGATAGGGGGCTAGAGCCCAACCTACTCATTTCTCGGGTAGCAAGGCAAAGTAGTGGCAAGAGTCGATAGTGTGGAGTGATTGCCTTGTGTATGTGGAGGAGAATAGATTCATGTTGGCGTGTGTATAAAAAATATAGGTTTCAAAAAAATTAAACTTTATATTTTTTCCATGACCTTGCATGCGTATCCTTTGCTTATCCCACACACCTCTCTCGCCAAGAGGGCGACGTCCCGCCATCGTTGGCGCAGTTCCATCAAAGATCGATGCGGTCTCGATCGGCGAGGCACCGATTGGGCCGCGACGCGGGACGAAGGGCGACGCGAAAGTATACAGACTCGCTTATCTTATTTCAGCTTATTCTCTCTCTCACGTAATACTATTCAATCAGCCATCAGCTAAAATCAGCCGAACAACTATTTTTTTCGAGCACGGGTCTGTAACACCCTCCGTCCCACAAATAAAAGTCCGTGTTTGACTTTTACAATCCCTGTTTGACCATTCATCTTATTTACAATCCCTCGTTTGACCATTCGTTACAGTTTTTGACCCGCATTAAAATTCTTGAGCCCCGAAAAAGTTCTCCGACATGGGCAAAGACACCGGCGGCGCGGATGTCACCGGAGATGAGGTTCTAAGACGGGTGGACAACCACCGCACCCAGAACCTAGAGCGTTGCTATCTATGCTATCGAATGAGAGAGAAGGGTGAGAGTCCAGCCTGAGTCGGCTAGCTCGTCGCGGCGAGGTGCTCGCAGCTGCCATGGCTGCGTGGCCGCCGGCAGTGAGAATCGCAAATAAATTTAACACCTCGCAAGCATGAATATACGTACCATTAGCACTCTGTTCACTCATCATTTCAGCTGCAATCAAGAATGAGAGAGAAGGGTGAGAGTCCAGCCTGAGTCGGCTAGCTTGTCGCGGCGAGGTGCTCGCAGCGGCCATGGTTGCGTGGCCGCCGGTGGTGAGAATCGCAAATAAATTTAACACCTCGCAAGCATTAAATTTGGAGAAATACAACATATTCATATTTAATCACAAGCACCATCGTCCCACACAAACACGACAATATAATAACACATGGATTACAACCAATTAAAACATCTCGGGGTTCATAATCGCTACTCAGAGGATAGATCGAACATCAACCAATGCATAGATCCATCACTGCGCGTATGCATGCACACAACACAGACGCTCGCTCAGACCGCATCATCATCCTCCCGATCGAGCCGGTACCGCTGCTCGCGAGCGATTAACCTATCACACTCATCGCGAATCCTACACTCCTCGCTGCGGTACACCGCAATGACTCGAATGGCATAGTGGATGAAATCCTGTTAGCACTATACTCATTGTTCGGCCAAGCCGCCGCAGTCATAGTAAAATCGGTAGTGCCTCATCGTCTTTCCCATCTGAGCGATGCCCGTCATGGCGAGGCATCGGTTGGGCGAAGAGGGAAGACGGGCGCTTACCTTCAATGGCGTCCGTCACCACTGCCATTGCCTTGTTGAAGATGCGGCGGCGGAGTTCAAGCTCCCCCAACATTTTGCCACCTCGCCCGTATCGCCCGGCCTCAATCTCCCAACACCTCTCGAGCATGGTCATCATCGGGCGGCGGCGGCATTCCGCTGTAGAGGAGTAAAGGCGTGCACATAGCGAGCATGTGCATGCCCCGGGAGTCGGCGGCTTGTTTCAGCTTGTCGAGAGGCGGCGAGACGGTGTCGCGGCCTTCCACGAACACGCGTATTACATGCTCGCGCTAAAGCACGCGCCCGGGTTGCCGACCCGGCGAAGCTCGGTGATGAGACCCGCGCGAGTAGTACAGCGGCTCGGATGTCCTCAAGCAACTCCGCGGAAGGTTCTCCATGGCAAGAGGCAGCGGTGTAGTGGGGGCTTTTTTGCTTGGAGCTTTGAGCGGCGGCGACGTGAACAGAAGCTTGCCCTCATCTTGGTGAGCTGCAATATCGGGTGCGTTCGCAATATATAATGCAAATGCGTTCCGAGGGAGCTTGCCGGCCGGTGAGCACTCCGGTGAGCGGTCGAGCGATGTACGTACATGCATGGCCCGCGGAACGCATCAAAGCAAGTAAATGGACGGACGCGCTCTTTCCCAATACGCGACTATATGTCTCGAATCGTTGCATGTTTATCCATGACAAGATGATCTCAAATCAAAAGCTTGTAAACTACAAAGTTTCATGGATTTTTGGGAACTACAGATCTTTTTATATTGGTAGTTTGTCGAGGTCATTCAAAAAATTTAAATTTCCAAATTTTATTTGTTTTATTTTATTTTAAAAAATTGAGACCTAGTTTTCCATTACAAGATAATGCCAAATCAAAAAGGTTTTAAACTAGAAAGTTTCATATATAACTTAGTAAGATCTACAATTAATTCTCGATTTGGTTGTTTCCCCATCCGACATCCATGCTAGTGATTGTTCACGAATCTTAATTATACACCATCGCAAAAAACATGAATATACCACTGTTCATTCATCATCTCGGGTGCAATTAATAATCAAACATCCACGCAGACACATGATTTAGAGTACATAACACAACTAAAGATGGCAGCGTTCGGTTTGGGTTCGGATATTCGCGGGTTTGGTTCTGCGGGTTTCGGTTTTGGTTCGAAATTTCACCCACGGTTTTTAGGATCGGTTTCGTGGTCGGGTTTCGGTTTGGTTTTTGGGTTTAGTTTTTCCACCCGTGGATATCCAATGGATATCCGAAATAAATCATTTAGAATTAAAACTCAAGTTTTGTAATATGTTAATAATAACTTATTTACTTAGATTATTAAATTTATTCAAAGTTGACTAATGAAAATATTTATTATTTGTTGTCTATTGTTTATACATATGAATATGTGTATATATATCCGCGGTATCCGTTCGGTTTGGATTATCCGCGGGTTTCGAAAGTATTCGCTAGGGTTTGGTTTATCCGCGGGTTTGGTTTTTGGTGATGGATTTTCACCCGAATTGGTTTCGGTTTCGATTTTGGTTTTCGATTTCGGTTTCGGTTTTGGGTGCACCTGAGACTCCACTTGAACGTTGCCATCCTTAAACACAACGCCACCTCACCACCCCACTAGCATGCCACCTCACCACCCCACTAACCCTTCCTTGTGCCACATCATCAACATGTCCCACATGTTTATGTGCATAAAAGGGTTATAACTCTTGAACCAAAAAATAAATCAAATTCTCGATTGCACCATCAAATTTATTTTAATAAATCCTTTAAAATAAGATCTCACATGGATATATTTTTGATAAAATTATAAGTAGGACCTGTTGGTATAGAAAAAAAAGAAAAGTAAAAGAAAAAAAAAAAAGGAGAAAAAGAAAGAAAGAAAGAAAAAGAATAGGAGGGTGATAGTAAAAAAATTGCGTTTATTTTGGGACGGAGGGAGTAGGCTTTTTTAGAGCCGGGCCGCGACGGCCAGCCGCCGAAGAACATGACGGTGCTAGTATGCAGTAATAAATACCAACGCCTTTTGATGATAGAGCCGTCTCTAACATTTACACCTTGCGTGCGTGCATACCTTTGCGTAGAGTAGCTTAGGCCAGTCTCGCTCGCGCGCCTGTGTTTGCCATTGGGCGCAGTGTCATCATTATACTGATGCCCGTCTCCATCGGCGAGGCACCGACGAGGATCTAAGGACGACCTCGCCTACTGCATGCGGCACCCGACCAATGCGTTACCCCGAATACTTCCCTGATTTGGCTTGTCAAGATCGAGATACGTACTATCCGATCACGCAGATATACGGTAGTATTCGCCGATCTTGTACTCCCGCGGAAGACGCCGCCTTCGAGCAAAGTATTATGGTAGGTCAGTAAGTGCTGTAAGCTTGAGCCGGCAGGCACAAGAACAATATGTGAGATAGACAAAGTGGGTCCTATATTAATTAGAAAGAGCTCAACTACTGTATGGGGCTGGGGAGAAGGCTGTAAAAGGTTCCTTCTGCCGGCTTGCCGGGTCGTATTACTTGCTCCTCGCGGCGGAGCAGCCTCGTGGGCCGTCGCGTGGACGAATCGCGTCCTTCTGCTGGGCATGCCACTGGGACGGGCGAGCGTTGAATTCTGCCAGCAGGCGTGGCAAGCGCCCGTCCATCGTTGATCCTCATACATTTGTCTATTCCTCGATTCTCCCGTGCATGCTTGGTGAGGGGGCCATAGTGCCAATGTAGCCCGTCAGGACTATTTCTATTTTTTTAAAATTTGTTTCATTTTTTTCAATAGAAAATAAAAAGGAAAACGCCTTCAAATGCTTCATAGGAGTAGCTAGAGATGCCTATTTTATTTGCTCCGCTAGAGTAAAATTGTCCTAATTATCTTTGGTGTGCAACATATTGTATATATGCTTTCAAATTGACAGATAATTTGGATAGATTTCATTAGAACTGTCACTCTGTTCAGTAGCAAACATCCACACATATTTGAAAAATAAATATATAGCACATGGATTATGTAGTTAGTACTATATATCACAACTAATAACACACATGTCTCAAATCAGAAGTGTGGCAAGATTCTTAGGCAAAACAAGTGTGGCAAATTACTAAAAGGCTTTAGAGCAGCCTTCAAGACCTTTGCTAGAGGGATGGCTCCGGCGATGTCCGTGGGCGTGCTCGTCATATCTGGCGAACAAACGACTCTGGATCGGTGTCGAAGTTCGCCGGGTTATTGGTCTTTGGCCCGTCGGGTAGTGGAGAGGTCTTCCTCCGCCCTCGGTCGCCATCACCGCCACGCTCATGCCCGCACCGATGAAGAGGCCGTGAGCAGCGAGATCATCGATGCGGTCGTTTACGCGGTCGAGGCGGTCAGGCACTATCGCACCGCGGGCGTTCACCTTGTCCGCGATCACGGTGCCAATAGCCGTCATCCGGGCGTTTTCGGCAGATAGCTCGCAATTGAAAGATCAAATTCTACAGGGGGAAAGCAAAGTGTTGAATCGAGATAGATCGGGGTTTTTCGGAAGACAAACCACCCGATGCGCGCGGACGAATTGCCATTGCTGCTCCTCCCATTCTAGCTCCTTCTCGGACATCTTTTGAGAGTACCGAGTACTCATTACGAACTGCGCCCTCGTCTCGCCAGCGGATGCTCTCAACGTAGGAGCGTGAATACTCAACTCCGATCCCGATGAAGAGGATGTAGAAGAATCGGAGGAGGCCGAAGTTTGCACCCGTGCATCGGGATGACCGGCTGCCGTTTTCCTCACATCAGGAAGTACGTGCCCCTCGCCTCTACCTCCCGCCGAGGAATCTCTAAACAAAAGCGAAGGGTTGCGTTAAGAACAGCATTACAAGAAAAACAAGAAGCGGATCAAGTAATGAAACTCACCCAACTCGGCGATGAGGACCGCGGCTTCCTCCTCGCCTTCTCTTCCTCGGCTCGCGCTGCCAAGGTTCGCGTGATTGGACCCGGCCATCGGTGAGCTTGATATTTTAGTGAAGCAGCAGGGCAAGAAGGCGAGATGAAGGAGTATACCGGATTGAGGTAAAGGAGAGAGCTGGGTGCGCTTCGCCTTATTTACTGTAGGCCGTATCAGGGGATCATGGGAAACCATGAATGAGATCGTGGCGCGTATCCCAAAAAATAGATTGGAATGCCGAATGGCACGTTGGGAAGTTCGGGAACAACCGTTCAAGTGGGCTTGATTTCTTCTTGAAATGCCCCCGTCCATTAAAGGTTTGGTTCAGATTTTTATTCGAAAAAAAAGAAAGTTGTTGATTCCGAGGACTATGGTCAATTTTGGAGCAAAAGGTACTTTTACCCAAAAATTGAGGAGGCATGTGTTAACACCGAAATTTGGTAGGCCTAGATGATAAACCGCCGGTGCAAGATGCTAATATCGAACTAATATACCAAATTTGTACAATATTATACCAAGTATATGTACAATATTATACCAAGTATATGTACAATATTATCACCATTATATTTGCCACCGAGCCTCACCGTGCCTCCCCTTTCTTAACGTGTCGGGTCGCGTCGCCGTGCCCCGCTTGAGGGTCGCCCCAAGCACGCACTTTTGCCCCGATGCCATGACCGGTGTGCCGTGTTTCAGGCCGGGCCAAAATATAACATGTGGATTACAACAAATTAAAACATCTCACCGTTGTTCATCACTACATGCTACTCGGAGGATCAATCGAACATTGGTGGTTTGGCTATCCGAGGTCACTTAAAACATTTAAATTTTAATTTTCATTTTTTTTTTTGAAATTGAGACCTCTAGTTTCCCTTTACAAGACAAATGCCAAATCAAAAAGTTTTAAACTAGAGACTTTCATAACTTATTAGCAAGATCTTCCCATTTTTTAATTTGGTTATTATTTCCCCATCCGGCAATATACTAGTTACATTGTTCACTAATCTTATACATCTCGCCGTAGTTTCATCAACTATATGAGACATGTGTAAATCTTGTGAACAATGTTATTGTGACGTCGTCGGATGAAGAAATGACAAAAAAGATGTATACATCTTAATATATAAGAAGTTATACAAAACTTTCATGTTCATGCATGATTTCTCATGCTGAAATCATTAGGTGCTCCAAAATGTTGCTTAAAGTTGTAATTTTAAAATTCAAATCAGTAATGTTATTGATAAAATTTTACAATAGTCGAAGCTGTGTAAGAATACAATAGCTTGATAGAGAATGATTTTACAACATTTTAGAAAGAAAAACATCAATTTTAGAATTACTATGAGAGAGAACGAAATTGATACGATCTTATACAACTTTTTGAATAAGACGGATGGTCAAATGCGATGTCTAAAAAGTCAAAACGTCATTCTTTTTTGGACGGAGGGTAGTTTCCAAAAAAATATTTGCCTTATGTGCATGTTGGTTGTGTGTGCCCTTGATTCGGAACCAACGTAAATTACCGCTTAAATACGGGAATCTTCGAAACGATCGGAAGAGGGCAAAACTGTTTCCACTTTCATTTCCATTTATTTTTACCATTATCATTTTCATTTTTTTTTTGCGGTTACCACTTCCGTTTCCGTTTAGGCAACAATCGGAAAAAACTCAAAAATGACTACGGAAAATCGAAACTACCATTTTCGTTTTTTGAGAGAAATATGTATTCATACGCACTTTTGAGAATACTATCATTTTCCTTTTCCTCACAGGCGAATCATTTCACACTTCATCCCGCCTCCCTCGAGTTTTCATGCCGACAGGAAGGTCCCACCACGCGCCTTCTCCCAGATGCAGCTAAAGTGGTGATCTTTACCTTGTGCCCGCCCAAAATTTTCCGAAAATTTGCGCGCCCAGCATTCGCAAAACGCAAAACCCTATCCGCCTCCTCACAGGCGATTCATTTCACTCCTCATCCGCGTCCTCACAGGCGATTCTAGGGTATACAGCCGCCGCCGCCCGCCGTTGACAACCACCACCGCCGCATCAACCACCGCCCTCGCCATTCTCGGGTTTCAAGCCGACGGCGCATCCGGCAGCGTGACCACCGTCCAACCCACCTCCGATCCATGCGGCCGCGATCTGCCGGGATAATCTGCTGCTCGGCCACGACGAGGCCGTCCTCCCCACCGTCGCAACTCGGTCCACCCGGGTACGAGGCACCATCTCGGGGGAGACCGCAGGTCCGTGCCCACCCACCCCGTCGGCTTCATCCTCCACCCGAAGCGGCGGGAGCACCGCTTCATCATCTCCAACAGCCACTGGCCTCCTCCTCGATCTCCTAGCCTATATTTTGTTGGATAACCGAACTACACTTTGTTTATTCCTCTATTTCTGAACTACATTTTTGTTCTCTACCTCTTTGGTTTGTTTAGTCCTCATAGACGCCTATTACATAATTTATCAAGGTGTAATTATTCTAAGATGGATATACCGAGTTGTACATACCGAACCCGACACCGACCGCTACAATGTTGTTATCTAGTATTTTTGTCGTAGGAAATCGCAACTATCGCTGCATATTTTCTTGATAGATGATTATGCGTGCTCAAGAAACATGACAGCCTATCTATAATACTATCTTGTCTTAAAAAATTGCCTATTACATGAATGGTTACCGAACTACGTGCACTTGTAGATACCGAACTTGACACCGGACCGCTACTATAATGTAGTTATCTCGTGTGTGTTTTTGTCGCCATAGGAAACCGCAAATACTGCCGCTTAATTTTCTTTATACATGAATATACGTGCTCGAGAACAATGACCGCTTCTAGAGAGTACTTAAACTATCTTGTCTTACACGAATGTCCTTGTTAAAACAACAAGTTACTAAAGTACGCTTTGATTATATTCCTCTATTCCTGAACTACATTTTTTTTGTTTTCTGCCTTAGTGGTTTGTGTAGTCCTCATAGACTGCCTATTACAAAATTGAACTGTATAATATTAGGCCCCCGCTAATTTTCAGCGATCGAAATTTTCAAATCTGTTCAGCGATGAAGCTACTTCGTGATTTCCATCCAACAGCAGGCATCAACGCATCATCAGGTGGATAGATAGAGAGCACGCAGTTGTCGGCTGAATTTTTAGTCGCCTATACATGAGGAAAGGTGATAAGTTTATCGTCGATGGATACATGGAGTTGTAGATACTTGAACAATACACCCCGACCGCTACTATAATGTTATTATCTGTGTGTTTTGCTACTATAATGTTATTATCTGCGGTGTTTTTGTCATAGAAAACTACAACTACTGCCGCTTGTTCTCTTCATAGATGAATATGCGTGCTCAAGAAACACGACTGCTCTTCAGAGTACAACTATCTTACAAAATGATCCTATTAAACCAACCGTTGCTAAACTACGCTTTGTTTATATTCTCTATTTCTAAACTATATTTTTTTTTTTGTTCTCGCCTCTTTGGTTTGTTTAGTCCTCATAGACGCCTATTATAAAAATTGAACTGTATAATTTTATCCTCGATGGATATGTCGAGTTGTAGATACTTGAACGACACCCAGTGCTACTATAATGTTGTTATCGTGGTGTTTTTCGTCATAGGAAACCGCAAATACTGCTCCTTATTTTTCTTTATACATGAATATACGTGCTCAAGAACAATGACGCGCTCTGTAGAGTTCTTCAACTATCTTGCCTTACAGGAATGTCCTTATTAAAACAATCGTTACTAAAGTACGCTTTGTTTATATTCCTCTATTCCCGAACTTGATTTTGTTGTTCTCTCGCCGTTGGTTTGTGTAGTCCTCATAGAGTGCCTATTACGTAATTGAATCGTATAATATTAGGCCCCCGCTATTTTCGAGGTGATGAAATTTTCAAATCTGCTTAGGCGATTTGGCAACTTCAGTGATTTCCATCCAACAGCAGCATCAACGCATCATCAGGCGGAAGAGATAGGAGCACACAAAGTGTCGCCTCGTAAGTGAGGAAAAGGTGATAATTTTGTCCTCGATGGATATATGGTGTTGTAGATACCGAACAAGACACCCGACTTCTACTATAATGTTGATATCTCGTGTATTTTTTGTCATAGGAAACAAGCTACTACTATCTGTTTATTGTCATAGCGCCAATAGAGCAGCTCGTGCTACGTTATTGCACTTTTTGGCGCTATTCGCTATTGGCGCTATAGCACACTAAGCTCAAATAGCGCCATAGCGCGCTATTATGGCGCTTATTGGCAAATTGATCAAACCCTAGCCTAATTGTTAGTGATTGAGTGATTTCAAAGAACTTTATGGTTGTTTGCTTATGTACTTGACTTGATGCCTTAATGGTTGTTTGCCTTCATGGTTGTTTGTTTTGAGGATGAGAACTTTATTATATGGTTATCATTATCACTTATCAAATTATAATTGTATATTTGTCCCGATTTCTCGTTATTTGAAACAAATAGCGCCGCTTATAGCGTGAAATGCATGCCGACGTTATTGTTGTAAATAGCGCGCTATAAGACGACTATAGGGCCGCTATAGCGACCGCTATAGCGGCAATAGCATCCGCAACAGTCGCCTCTAAATTTCATAGCGCAGCGATCTAAAAACATGGGTCGTAGGAAACTGCGACTACTGTTTTCATATTTTCTTTATAGATGAATATACATGCTCAAGAACAATGATTGCTCAGAAAAGTACTACTACTACTTTGTCTTACAAAAATGTGCCTATTAAATGAACTGTTACTAAACTACAGTTTGTTCATATTCCTCTATTCCTAAACCATATTTTTTGTGATCATTGCCTCTCGTGGTTTGTGTAGTCCTCATAGACCGCCTAATACGTAATTGAATTGTATAATATTAGGGCCTTTCTAATTTCCGGGCAATCGAAATTTTCAAATCTGTTTAGGCGATGAAGCTACTTCAGTGATTTCGATCCAACAAAGGCGACAACACATCATCAGGCGGAAGAGAGCAGAGCACGCAGTGTAGCCGAATTTTTTCGCCTATATAAATGAGGTGCCTTGGGATAGTTGATTATGCGGCACTCTCCAAAGAGTGGGCGAAGGAGGACAGGGAATTGGCCGCCAAAGGAATCCGTAATCCTTGGGACAAATATCCACGTAACCTTGCTCGGGCTTTTTGCGTGCATTGAGCATACCGCCGCTGTCGTGACAAGGCTGAAATTGTTTGGACCTCGTGAAGAGGCTCGGTCTTTATCCGAGATAGTTTTAGAGAAGGCAGCCCGCCCTTCCGATGTCATTGGTGTAAGGGAAAGATATGAGCTCACGCGGGGGCCCTAGGCACCCCTGCAACGCATGCATGTGGCGCCGTGGTGGTATGTCTACATGGGTTGATTGGAAGACAGATGATGGTTCCCGGGGTGGCTTACGAGAGATGTTACTACAGAGGGGAAGGCATCCGGGCATGTGGGTGGTATGTACAGTTCGGTTGGTTGGAAGCCTTGGTGCCGCGACATGTGCATAGATGAGCTTAGGGCTAAGCCGAGGCGATGGAATTACAAGGCCACTCGTTCAACGCCCGCCAACACCTCTAGCCCCCAGAGGTGGTTCGCAGCAGAGTACCGCGCTTAGCCATTGACGCAGCCGGACCGGATGCTGCAGCTTGAGATGGAATTGAGGCCGGGCGGTTAGAGCAGAGCCTAGAGTTGCAATAGATGAGCTCGAGGGACCTGCAGTAGTTGGGAGTGGCTTCGAATGCCCTTCTGCTCGCAGACCGCCCAACCCTAACTACCAAAGATGGATCTCCAATGCTATCACCCAAAGATCTTCAAAGGCGGGGCCTTCTTGTGCCGCTCTTCATGAGTGGTACATGCAAAGAAGCGACCACAAACAGCAAAATGTGGCATTTATTGCAAAGTGTTCGCGAAAGAGGTTTTTTGGCGTGACACAAACGAAGAGGTGCGATCAATGTGGGTTTCGACGATTTGTTTGACCTCATGGCACCGGATGTATTGATGTGTCCATCCTTGCCGCATGACACCGTGAGTACAATTTCTTCTATTCTCGCACTCACTTGGGATGCCTCTTCATCTATTTACTTGCTAAATTTGCTTTGCATGCCTCAATTCCTAGATGCCCCGCCAGGAAGCTAGGGCCATGTCTTTGTCGGGTTGGCTTTCTTGATCCCGAACCATTGACTGGAAGGGTCGACGGGCGGGCCCGGGCAAAGGGCATTACATATCTAGAATGGGGCCTAAGAAAACATCTTGACAAGGATTTTGTCATGTTTGCGATAACCCCGTGGACCCGGATTGCCGTTGTCATTGCTATCAAGTGGAGGAGGGTTTATTTCATTGACTCGCGCCCAAAATCTTGATTTTGAAGTCGATACGCTTCCGTTTGAAAAACCGCAATAAAACAAGCATGTGAGTGTTTCCTAACCTACAACCCGACCCATGCATTTTTTTTTCTTAATTATGTTACCAAAAAAAAAAAAAAAAGAATGTGACATTTTACATTTTACTCATGTGTAGGCTTACTGAGCGTGTTTTCAATCCCACGGCTAAGGAGGTGACGAGGATCTAAAAGTTTTTGGTTCACCCCAAATATACGAAAGTAAGTAGTGCTTCAATTGAAGTTGTGCGCTTATGTTTCCATTCAATGAATAACCACCGTGTTGTTGAGATATTAGGCAATTTCAGATTAATTTCATAAAAGTAAATCATGACAAACCGAAAGCGGCTAGATTAAGCATGTGTACTAGCATAACACAAAAGCATATCAAGATCATAGCATGATTCAACATCATATAGCATAACATGATCATAACAACTAGTGCAAACATGTGTATCATACTAGCATGACTTAGCATCATATATAACGAAAGCATAGCCGTATCCAAAGCAAGTAAGTTTCGCCTCTACGGTTGATTTAGTCAAAATAGTCCGTTTACAAGACCTCCATGACACCGCGCCACCCCCAAGAGTAAAAACATACCCACTAGTGGCGTAGATTTGATCAATATCGAAATCCAGTTAAGCATCACTATATCCCTCTAGCATACCGGGTGCCCGGAATAGTGAATCATGAATCCCATAACTCATTGTACCTTTAAGATAGCATAAGGCCCTTTCTCGGTCCGGTTGCACTAGCTAGATACATGAGTGGACCAACAATTTCGAGCATGAACTTCAATTGATCTCTCGCGGTACACTTCTTATTCTTTTGCAATGTCACACTAGGATCATAAGGTGTTGGAGAAGACTTTCTATCCATAAGCCAAGCCAAATCGCTCAGACCTTCTCAACATAGTGAGATTGTGATAAAGTAATCCCACTCTCTTCCACACCTTTTGCTCTTCACCTTTTACTACAAACCCATCAGCCGATCCATGTAAATCTCCTCATCAAACTCTCCATTGAGAAAAAGCTGTCCTCACATCCATTTGATGAATGATCGGACCATATGAGGCAACCATAGCCTTCACCAATAATTTCTCCATGCTTAGACATAACTACTTTATTGGACTCCAACACTACCTTAAACCCAACTCTTAAAAGTGACCAAGCTCTCCACTAGTGTAGCAAGGCACATCATCATTGTTTTTCTTCTTCTGGTGGTAGTTGTTAATTTGGCATTGGAAGATTTATTCCTACCTTTGGTCTTGCCATGTGGGTTTTCCCGCACCAAATTCGTGCCGAATGGCTGGTTCCCCCTTCTCAATAGTGTTCTTTGCCGGAATCTTTTTCTCAACATCAAGAGATGCTATCAGGTTTTCAACTCGATATTTTCTAGCTCTTCTATGAAGAAGGCAACTTAGCATTAATGCATACGGCTTCAAACTCGTCGGGTATGACACACTTAAGGAGTTCAAGTTCTTTTGCCATGTCTTTGAACCTCATGAGCTTGCTTGACTATAGATTGGTTAGCAACCATCTTGTAGTCATGAAAGCTCTCCATAATGTACAACTTAGAAATATATATCGATGGTTGCATTCGGTCGATAGTGTTGCCCCCGAAATCTTCTCTCTAGAGATATTTCCCTCGGGCAAGCCAACAATAATCCAAAACATTTTAGCCTCAGTAGCTAGAGCATGGCCTTAACTCTCCGCCTCTTAAAATTTGCACTAGAAATTTTTTTCTAGCCTCAAAGACGTCAGTGAAAAAAAAAGCCATAGTTAAATCAAGAAAAAAGGCTATAATAAGGTTTTTGGATTGTTGAGATATTAGGCAATTTCAGCATTAATTTCATAAAAAAAAAATCATGACGAATCGAAAGCGGCTAGATTAAACATGTGAAGCATACTAGCATAACACAAAAGCATATCAAGATCATAGCATGATTCAACATCATATAGCATAACATGATCATAACAACTAGTGTAAACATGTGTATCATACTAGCATGACTTAGCATCATATAACAAAGCATATCATGATCTAAAAGCATATAGCGAAGCATGACATGATCCAATAGTATATAAGAAAGCATGATCATGGCAACTGATGTAAACATAGCGGTTCACCAAATAGATTGAACATGATGAACAATAAGATTAGAACACAGATGTAATACCTGCCGATGTAGAAGTACCTGGTGGTGTTGATGCAGACGACGATCGCGCAAGCTATGAGTGTTCCTTGTTGATGATCCCGCGCGCAAGCCTTATAGTTATGGTGTTGTGTCTAATCAAAGCAGCTTGGTACAAATATATAGGGAGGAAAACTCCCTACCTCCATATCAACCAGCCAGTATGATACTAATTGATATCGCACCTCGTACCTTTACTCATGGGCTGAAACAATAAAGCTCATTAGGGAACACAACTATTGGGCCTTTTGAGATTTATTAGAATTTCTTCATATGAATTTTAGGGGAACTATTCATCATATATAAATTCTAGCATGTGTTTCATATGTTTGCAAATTGCCAATTTGCAAACCGATAAGTGATAACAAGACATGTTGGTTAATTTTTCTTTCTTTCTAGTTAATTTTCAACTTCAGCCTTAAAGATTTTAAAGTAGTCTAATAATGCCTCATCTTTAGTTTTCAGCAAGTAAATATAGCAAAATCTAGAAGCATCATTAATTAATGTCATGAAATATCTCTTTCCACACACCATTCATCTCACATAGATCGAATGTATGAGTTCTAGAGGTGCCAAGAGTCTCTCCACGCCTTGTGAGGCTTTCGAGGTTGCTTAGATTGCACACAATTATGACACTTAGAACCTTTGGTAATGGTGAAATCTAACTCCAAATGCAACAAACGAATACTCGTTGGAAAGCTAACGAAATTTCCTACAAAAATTCCGTATCACCCCGACTGATTCTGTCATCCACGACCTTGAAAACAGCAAAAAAAACAGAGACTCTATTTTCGGGCAACCTACAACTTACAAAGTCTACTATAAATCACTCAAGCATGTACTTCCTCTAGGACTTTTCCAAAGACGCATACCAAGTCATAATCTATCAAATAAACTTCTGGTCAAGCCAAAAGATAAACTAATGCACATGAAATGATATTCCCTAAATATCCACTACCCATGCATGCCTTAAATATAAAAGCTAGAATTACACTAGTTTACCATAAACACAATACCAGCAAGCCAATCACACCAACAGGTCCTAAACATGCTAGGAGCATACAATAAAATTATCAACACACATTACCTTAACATAAACATGCATTTCTAGGCTATTTTCCATGCAACATAAATATGGTAAATACATAAACACCTCAGAAAATTCTACAAAAATTACCAGAGCATCCTACTGACATAACAAGGCTACTATAAAAATCTCATGGCAAGATCATGCACATACTATCCTACACAAAAATAACATGCTAGCACTCAAACTAGGCATGAAAATACTTTATACTATGAAAAGTGTCGGACAACAGATTTCTGAGTATGACAAGCTACTAAAACCTATCAAAACCAATCACACCAAGTATCACATCCAAAACCCTAGTAATTATTTTTCTATGAATTTCCCAAGAAAGCATGGTAAATAACACATAAATCAAAAATGACATTTCCACCACAGAACCTAGGGTCAAACATATTTTTCCCATGATACACATCACAAAACATGAACATTTCACATAGGACCCACTATTTTATCATGCACCAAGAATTAGATATGCATTTATCTATTTTCATGGCATTTACTAGCATAAATATAAATAAATATAAAATCTACCAGAAAAATACCATCTCATAATCTTCTACTGTAGATCTACTCATAAGAAGCACAACAAAATTGGTTTCACTCAAAAAGGACTTAAAATGAGCAAGATATGGAATTTACAAGCTATGCATGCATTCGGAAAAACATAATTTATAAAGGATATTCATTTGACGCCTAGGGCCCGCGTGTCGGTGACTCGACTCGAGGGCGGCGACGGGACCGGGCGGATCTCCACCGTCGGTGAGTTTTTCGGTGAGCCGGGGGGTACCGTCGGGTTCGTCTCGTCGAGATCTACAATTTGGTGGCCTCTCGGCATGCTTTGGTGGACGGCGGCGGTGGCGACTCGCGGCGGCGATGGGCGCTGTCATCGGCGTTCTCGCCGTCTCCGTGACAGGCAAAGCGGGGCAAGGCGAGCATGGGCTTCCCGGGTCGAGGCGGACCGGATCCACGGGTTGGTGGCCCGGACGGGCGAGGCGGCGGTGTTTGACGACGCGGCGCAATGGAGCGAAGCGGCATGCCGGGCGGCGCGCGGTCGCGTTCAGCGATGTGGGGCCACGCCGGTCCCAACCGGCTAGGGTTCCACCATCCGGACTTTGAGGCGAACACGGGGCGCACGCTGGGACAATCGATGAGGCTCGGTCGCTGCGCTGGCCACGGCGCGCGGCGCGGCGGCACACTCCGGCATGAAGGCGGCGCGACGAAAACCGCCCGATTGGGCCGTTTCGTGCTCGTTTTTAACGGCGCGAGTGGGTCGGCAGGGGGCCGGGCAAGGTGGCGGGGTTGGGTGCGCATGAAATCGGGCAACGGCATGGTGGTTGGCGTATTGCCGCGCGGCGGCGGAGCTCGGCTCGGCGGGTTTCCGACGAAATTGGAAATCCGTGCGACGCGCGCGCCCCACGGCGTTCTCGCTCGACGGCTTGGCCCATGAGGTAGAGGAGAGGGAGGCGAGGCTCGGGCGGGCTGGAGCAGGCTAGGGCGCGGTGGTGGTGGGCGAGCGGGCGCGGCGCCGGCAATGGCCACGGTGCCGCGGCGGCGCTTGCTGCTGCTGCCGCTGGCTCGAGGCGAAGGGAGGGGAGATGGAGTGCGGCGTGCGGGACGCCGCTTCGCCTTCTCCTTCAAGGCACGGAGGCGAGGGGATGGCAGAGGCGCGAGCCACGCGTCGCGGCGCTGGCAGAAGCCTTGGCGCGTGATGGCGATGTGGCGGCCCGGCGTTTTTAGAGACGGGGAAGGAAACAAGCGTCACTAAAAACTGAATTGAAACCCTAATCGATCTGTTTTGGCCCCGTACAACGAAATACGTGCAAAACTAGCCAAAGTTCATATTGAATGAAATGTTCCTTACAAAATTCTAAACATTTCACCTATATAAACTTTTTCCTAATTCGGTCTAGATTGAAAGCTGCGATCGATCGAAGCACGCGGTTACTCTAAAGTCAAACAAACCCTAATTTGTATTCAAAACAAACTATTTTCGACTTTTCGAGCACGATCCACACACTTTCATGAAACGATCCTGTAACATCTTTTTGTTCTACACTAAATTACCTACACTTTCCATGAAGGATGCACACACATGCATAAACCCTAGCTAGGACTTTTGAGCAAAGCAAGATGAGTCACACTCAAAGTCAAACTAGGTCAAATGGAGTCAAACTACCATTATAAAATCAAATCAAGGAACATGGCCAACATCAACCTTGCTCTAAAACATCTTATAAACATCACTAAGAATAAATAAATATTAAACAACTAATTATGCAAGCATTTCATACATGAAATGATAAGACAAAGCATAACAAGCAAAATCAATGCATTTAAACATGCAAATGACACGTATCATTTTATGTGCATAAATGCATATGATCAAATCATGATTATGCTCATGAAATGCAGATGCTAATGACATGCTTAACACCAGGGTGTTACAAATCTACCCCTTAAAGAAATCTCGTCCCGAGATTTGGTGTTACTTAGCATTTGTTTGAAAAACATGGGATAAGTCTCACGAAGATACTTTTCTACTTCCTCCATGGCATCATTCCCACAAGGGTCCTCTATGGAAGCTTGTGCGATCTTACAATCACATTACAAGTTGCTCTTTTTCTCGACATCCAAACTCAGATTGGTTCTTCAAAATAAGTCAAGTTGATGTTGACCTGAATTTCTCTGACTTGAATACATTTTTTTCAATTACTCACAAACATTCTCCAGTTGTAACCATGAAAGGAACTGAAACTTACCTTCATAAATCTAGGTAAACTGCACTAGCTAAACTGGTTTTTCCTAGATAGGGATCTATCATTCCCGGTGCTAACCTTCTCTCGATTCCAAGCCTTCAATTTCTCTTCGTGGTCGATGCTTGATATAATCGTAACCTCTATCTTGGAGTCCACAAGTATTCTGTGTCTGTCGGTATGACTTTTCTAACGTGTTGGAGATTACCGGCTAACTTCTAGGATATCTCAACCATTATCATCTTTTCTGGACTTGAGAGATTTTGAAACTAACATCTGACCGAGATAAATAATGTTGATCCTCCTTTGCCTTGCAAACTATTCAACCTATGAGCATTGGTTGCTCTCCTTGATCCAATAAAAGTGACACATGTCCATAAAAAGTGGCACTACTCATGGAGATAGTCGACAATTTCACTGGCAATCTTTTTCTTCTTGTAGTCTGTTAATGTTGATGTCAGTGACCTGTTCTTCCAAAAATCATCTTATTTGCCATTCCGAGGCAAAGCTTAAATTCAAGGATCGTATAAAGATCATCAACGGGATATAGAATAGACGATCAAGGAAAGTATCAGAGAAAACAACACACTAGTGTAGTTTTGACAATGAGTCATGACTAGTAACGACGATACCCGGTAGCGTGCCGAGCAAAGCACAACTTATGTCGGCCGACCACAAGAGGCTCCCGGTTTCGTCGTGGCACCATCGGTTATAAATCACGACACCACAAAGCAATTCTACAACCAATGTGATATTTAACATGACACCGGCGGACCTTGCATGGATAAGCATCACGTGCAAGTTGGGGTTATGAAAACAAGAAGTATCACATGAGTCAAGAGGCAAAAGAGAATGATTTTCGAAAGATTGATCCCCTCGAAGCTCTCTTATCCTTATTCATAACATGACGGTCATCATACATTGGGTATAATTTTCTTCAATCTTGAAGCGGGCTCACATTGTTCCTTGAGTTTCCGATTGATGAAGGAATTGCTTGTATCTAATTTCATGTCCTTGATTAGTTTGTCTTCCAAAGGAGCTTCAAACCAAACGTTATGCACATTGGAGGGTGCATCTAGTTGAATCCTCTTCTATCAATGGATTGTCAAGGGTGCAATATGCCTTCGGATGCTAGGCGTCGACATGTGGTAGCCTTTGGCTTGCATGGGTGATAAAGCACTTTCAATTTGTACTAAAATACCAACTCTAACTATCTTCCCTGTCTCATCTTTAGCTCGTCTTGAGTGAAGGTCGAATCAATACTCTTGTATTTGGCATAAAGTTGACACACCTCTAAATAGGTTAGAGGCACAAATCCATCGTAGTATGCACTTATAGCTGAAATTTCCAATTCCCCGTGTGGGGTAATCCACCTCATGTTTCCTTAGTTGCCGGGAGGCATAAATAATTACCCGTCTCCCTTGCATAAGTGCACACCAAACTTGAATCATAAGCGTCATAAAACACATCAAAAGGTTCCTCCATATCCATACGCACAAACACTAGAGTGATTGTTAACAACTCGTAAAAGTACAAAAGTCGTCTCACACTTCAATGTTTACACGAATTTTCCATTCTTCTTACAACAACATTGTCATGGGTTCGAGGATCTTAGGTCGGGTTATAACTTGATAACCGACTAAACTTAAGAAAAATTCAAACCATAGTGACAAACGTTATTGTCTCCAAATTCATAGTTACTCGGACTATATTTGGATCCATATCAATATTGTCTTCGGATAAAACATGTCCAAGGAATGCACTTTCTACAACCGAATTTTTTTCTATTTCTTTGGATCTTAGCATAGCACCGGTATTCTCCGAGTTGGTCATCCTTGTTTTCGGGGGTTCTACATGGTCTTCATCGTTTTTCGAATATACCACAATGTTATCGATAACCACGACCACAAAGTTATAACTTGAGCGTGAATACCAATTTCATTGGGTACATAAAATAAACTGGAGCAATTGTGGTCAAAGGACATGACAAATTACTCATACAACATATATCTTGCGGAGGAGCCGGTCTTGAACGTCTTGTGGTCAAATCTTGTATCGCTGGTAACCAAGATGAAGATCGATCTATTTAGCATCTGACAATCGACCAAGAGAATGTTAATGCCGAAAAACAAATATTTGTTCTTAACTGCTACCGCATTGAGTGGTGGTAATCCACACACATTCTAGGAATTGATCCTTCTTCTTTACAACAGTTTAGAACATCCTTATGATGAATAGCTTGATCTGAGCAACTTTGATCCAATAAATCTTGCCTTTGTAGCTTCAATTCAGTTAACTCATTTCAAAGTGTCCATAATTGCTCCCCATTATATTCATCTAACTTAATTCCAACATGATATCCTAGCTCCAACGGAACAATACTATCAGAGAAGTTAAGATTTTCTTAACTCTCCATCTTAATCCTTGTATTGCTCATTATCTACGCACTAAGTTGATCAATCTCGCCAACTAACATGATACCCAAGTTCCAATTCAACTATCTATCCATCTTTGCTCTTGTGTATATGTTCGACTCATAAGCGAATGCAAAGATTCGAGGTCAAACAAAACAACAAAGACATTAAAATTGTTGGTTAGGCACGTATTGATGGTTACGGCCCTTCTTCTTAGATCTCTTGATTATTGGTGCAATAAGCTTATTCAAACTCAGTTTTGTTGATCTCGTTCTTCCTTGGGTGTGGACTAAAAATCGAAAAAGTGTCAGAGCTTCTCGTAGCCATTGTAGTTGTTTCCCATAAGGGCCTGTACCTAGGATTCTAAGTCATCCTCCTCTTCTATCTTTGGAGTGGCATAGGATTTCTCATTACCAAAGGTTTTCGGATTGTGACTCCTTTGGTGGTGCATCTTGAAAATCTTGCAACCGACCGACGATGGGGTGAGCAATGGGCGTGGAAGTGTCTTCCTAAGCTAAGCCATCCTAAAAGGGGTTTCTTCTTGATCCCGGCGGCAAAACAATTGTTGTTATCATTGTCTACCCTATGTAGGATATGGAAGGTCCTCCCCGTATTCAGTTCTAATGGTATTCTGCATCTGGACAGTGAGTTCTCTCTGAAACTAACCAACTTCTTGGCTTCGGAGTTCTCGTACTCTAGGGTATAGCAAGATAAACTGTCGAAGGCTTGTAGGTACCAAGTTATTGTTTCGACACCCCACGTTACCCTCATAAATTCATCCGCTATCATAGTGATCCCACTAATGCACTTATAAGCCTCACAAAAGTTTGTGTGGGCCTAGTCCGTAATAGGAGTATTAGCGGGTAAGTGGCACAATGGTGAGAACACCATATTCCTACTAGTCCATCCAACGGTGGGTGGTAGACTCAGTCTTCAATATTTCGTCAACAACGTAGGCCAAACTTGCTTTCCAATGGTCAAGTTATTTGTCAGTTTCTCTGAGGCAGAAGGGGTTTGGTATCTATGAAATCTTCGAGGGTGTAGTACTGATTACTTCACTCTCATGGTGTCCATAATAACCCTACACGGTGTTGCGCAATACATATTATGCGTACTCTCGAGAGTTAGTCAAAGATTAGCTCAGTAATGAGAGAGGGTGGTGGTAAATTGTGGGTTTTCTTCTCGATTGAATGCAGGATCCGAGGCATCTCCACATGTCCTTAGTGGTGATTACGAGTCAATAATTCCAATAGTGAATATGGATATTAAATTAGAGTTACAATCAATTTATTGAGAAGTCAACAAATAAAGGTAACCATAATTTAATCATCATATCACCATAACACTAATACACAAAAGGTGCATAGTGTATGCATAAAGCACAAAACTTCCAGGGAGCTTGTATACTTCATTAAATCCATCGAGGTTGGTAGTTTATTTAATGAAGTCCGAGTGTTAATCCATTGCTTCTCTTCCAAAGGGTCCGTAATTGAAACGAAGTCTCATGAGAAGGATTAAGCTAATGATAAAGCTAAGATACATTTCTCAACAAGGATCACGTGAGGAACTTAACATATAGCGTGCGTCTATGGAAACGAGGCATAGCTACTAACGTCCAATGAAACGTTCCACAAGTCACCTCCATCAACAAAGCATCCTCCGAACCATCATCCTCTTCACGATTGTGTGAAGATAGTGTGCATTAAACAACCGATAACACTCCTTTCCTTGTAGCTATGTTATAGCTCATTAATCCCTTTTCACACCTCCTAATTCTGCTGCTTCAACTGATCTCTCTGACATCTCATTTCTGAAGTCATGTGTCAGGAAGGGAAAGTCATCGTTCCTGCTCTTCACTCGTACTCTAGACACTGCTAGGTTGGTCTCCTTATAGGTTGTACTAGCTAACCTTGGCTCTAGGTCCAATACTCTTTCTAGCACTATCGCGGGTACTATAGGCTAGTCTTTCTAGGGGTCGAGCTAATCATTGACGTTGTAAGTCCAACAACATTCTTTGAAATTTGGATTCTTCTTTTTCCCACAATTCTTGGTGTCTCAATCATTCGACGTCCTTTTGCGTAGCTTGCAAACCTCGAGTTGCTACTCGCTTCATTTTGCATTCTCTATGGTTGCGTCTTTGTTAGTTGTCATCCGGTGAAACATGCTAGTGAACTTACGCTTTCGTCCCTTCGGGCATTAATCGCGCTCTCTCTCTCCTTGTTGGCTACTACCATAGTATTCCTGTCGCGGCACTCCTTGCCATTGATAATCCAAAATGTGGCAAACATGGTATTTTCGTGGTCTCACGAAGCTACCATGCCTTCCATCAACGTTGTACCCTCTTGACTAGATCCAATCGCAAAGCATTTTAGGTCATCTCTCGGGAATACCGGGCGTTGTTGTACCCTTCGAGGCTCTAGGATTCTTTGTCATGAGGCTCCTCGGAATTAGCTACTACTAGCTATTTGGTACAAGGGCCATTGGTAACAAGGTTGGGTGATTTTTGTGAGAGTAAGACTTAAGTTGATCACTTTTATCGAAAAGGGACGAAAGTACCTTAACAAGGGATGACCAGAGAAGGAAAGAAAAAGGAATGCATTTCCATTTTATTTATGTGAATGCATGAATGCAATAACCATTATAAACATGATGCATGAATGTAACTTACGTCCTCACAAACATTAGGAAAGATTAGTTACTACCGTTATAAGTGGTGGCACAACCAACGTTCTCTCAAAAGAAAATAAGTCGCGGCTAGTCGATCTACACGTTTTTTGCGCGGTTAGTGTACCGCAGTTTCATTTCAGCCCACAATATATTTATGCAATGCATGAATTTAAATTGCATATACCGCCGTCGAGTCCACCCGACGGCATCGCATACCTTGCGGAAAAACACATTTTACACCCAGCACACACTGTGTACCCATACACAAGTCTCACTGGGGGCACTACCCGACCACGGAGCTCTCAAACATTTTATTTTTACCCCCTAGACGGCGTTTGTCCGATCATGCTCTCACAGCTCACATCTTACCTTGGCGTAGAGGCACCGAACATCATTTACCCGCGGCGTAGAGGTATTTCGATCCATTCATGACTACTCAAGTGAGTAGCCCGTACTCTGCGGCGCGCACGGCAACCAAACACAAACAACAAAATATGATGCATAAACCCATCCCAAGTTAGTAAGGCCACACATTTGTCCTTAATTGGGCATACGGGTATGACCATGGCACTATTAATTTTGCAAATCTTTTACTCACACCACCAAAAAGATTTTGTTTTTAAAAATTTTCACAAAAGATTAGTGGTTCATTTTAATTTAAACACCGATCGGATTTTAAGTACTGAACTAAGCTCGATGCGGTGATGTGAGCCGACCAATTTATAAGAAATCAAGTATAATTCGCAATTACCGAAGCAATCGCGATCTACACTTGAGTCCATATAAACCCGGTATTCGAAATCTCCAAGTGATTTCAAACTCATCAACAACACAACAAGGATCGTTGAGCTCAGTAGTTCAAATCGCGGTATCTCAAACCAAATTCAATATATTATAATCGAGTGCGATGTACACATTTGTTTACAAAGTAGTTCAGAGTGCGGAAGCAATAGCTTTCGAAAACAAAGAGAGCTGTACAGCGGAAATAAAATAAGATAGTGCCAACATGATGTCACCCCCGTATTAGTATGAGACAGGGGAAAATATAGAGATTGCCATGCCCTAGGCATTATTCTTTACCACAAAGAACACACAATCGACGTAAACATGCTAGACGGGGTCACACCAGCAACGGGGAATAAAACCCGTGAGTACTCAATTGTACTCCGCAAGACTTACCCGTCTTAAACCGGAAAATAAGGAAAAGACTCAAGGATCATGCTTGGCTTTATCCGGAGTTGGGCCGACTCACATTTAATTTCAGAAAATAGGGTTGATTAGTGAGCCTACACATACTACTACTTGGAATTCTTCCAAGTTAAAAGGTTTAGGTGAGTTTTCCGTGAGCCGTGGGTACCGCCTGGTTCGCCTCGCCGAGATCTACAAGCCGGTGGCCTCGGCATGCTTTGGTGGACGTTAAGCGGCGTGGCGACTCGCGGGCGGTGATGGGCGGCGCTGTTGTCGGCGTTTTCGCCTCCGTGACGAGGCGGGGGCAAAGGCGAGCATGGGCTTCCCTGGCTCGAGGCGGACCGGATCCAACGGGTTCGTGGCCACGCACGGCGAGGCGGCGGTGTTTGACGACGCGGCGCGGCGGAGCAGCCGCATGCCGGGCGCGCGCCGGTCGCTGTTAAATGTGGGGCCTTCGTCCCAACCGCTAGGGTTCCACCATCCGACATCGAGGCGAACACGGGCACACGCTGGGACACCGATGAGGCTCGGCTGCGTCAGCCACACGCGCGCCGGCGCTGGGCGAGCACTCCGGCCGCGTTGCGGCGCCGGCCAAACCGCCCGAGGGGCGTTCACGTGCTCGCTTTTAACGGCGAGTGGGTCGGCGGTGCCGGCAAGGTGGCGGGGTGGTCGCGCATGAAATCGGGCAACGGCGTGGTGGTTGGCTCGCGGGCGGCGGAATTTCGGCCGGCCGGCCCGCGAGTGAAAATCCGCGATGCGCGTCCCGCCCTACGGCGCTCGGCTCGACGGCTTGGCCCATGAGGTAGAGGAGAGGGAGGCGAGGCTCAGGCGAGCCGGAGCGGGCTAGGGCGTGGTGGTGGGTGAGCTTGTGGCCGGGCGCGCCGCAATGGCCACGGCGCGGCGCCGGCGTCGCTGTGGCTGGCTGGCCGCTCGGCGAAGGAAGGGAGATGGGCGCGGCGTGCGGACGCGCCGGCTTCCTTCAAGGCACGGAGGCGGCAGGGGATGGTAGAGGCGCAGGGGCCACGCCGGCGTCTTGGCGCGGGGCCGCCGCCGGGCGCGGTGACGGTGGCCGCCCGGCGTTTAGAGAGACGGGGAAGGAAACAAGCGTCACTAAAAACTGAATTGAAACCCTAATCGATCTGTTTTTGGCCTGTACAACGAGATACGTGCAAAAACTAGCCAAAGTTCATATTGAATGAAATGTTCCTTACGAAATTCTGAACATTTCACCTATATAAACTTTTTCCTAATTCGGTCTAGATTGAAACTGCGATCGATCGAAGCAGCGGTTACTCTAAAAGTCAAACAAACCCTAATTTGTATTCAAAACAAACTATTTTCGACTTTTCGAAAGCACGATCCACACACTTTCATGAAACGATCCTGTAACATCTTTTGTTCTACACTAAATTACCTACACTTTCCATGAAGGATGCACACACATGCATAAACCCTAGCTAGGACTTTTTTGCAAAGCAAGATGAGTCACACTCAAAGTCAAACTAGGTCAAATGGAGTCAAACTACCATTATAAAATCAAATCAAGGAACATGGCCAACATCAACCTTGCTCTAAAACATCTTATAAACATCACTAAGAATAAATAAATATTAAACAACTAATTATGCAAGCATTTCATACATGAAATGATAAGACAAAAGCATAACAAGCAAAATCAATGCATTTAAACATGCAAATGACACGTATCATTTTATGTGCATAAATGCATATGATCAAATCATGATTATGC